>APFE031350558.1:0-14605 GCA_000404065.3 Pinus taeda
AGAACAAGCAATACAACAAACACCCATGCAAATTAGAAGTCTCAAAGTACACCAGAACCATGGCTGTAGCTAGCTTGACTTTCTTCTTTGTCTAAAACAGATCTGGTTGTAAAATTTAACAGCATGGGATTTCATCTGGAAGCTGCAAATGGGAATTCCATTATTGAGCAAGATCATTTAGCATTCTGGAAGAAGATGAAGTCAAACATATCATATGAACTGCTAGAATCAACAAATGGAAACTAATAATCACAGGACTCTTACTTGTAGCATTTTGAGCATTAATGATCAAATGACTCACATCAACAGTGCCAAAACACCAAAAGAAAAATGCACCAAAAAAAAAATGGGGCACACATGTGTGAAAATAAAGCTATAACTGTGAGATTTGTCTAAGGGAACTTCACCAAATAAAGAGGAGGCTCCTAATATGTAGCCAAACACAATAATCAATTGAAATTCAAGTTGTTTAACATTTATGAATATCAAGCTGTCATCCTAAGATATAGCTGAGGAAGTTTTCACAAATAAAGATGACAACATAAGATGTGGCAAACAACATCAATCACTTCAAAAAATTGTTAGAGATGCTAGCACCTTTTGAGGCACCAATTCAAAATGTACATGCAGTCATCGCCTTGCTTGAATCACTAGCCTAATATTATGACAGTCTGGTCACTTCATTTGACATAGAGCCCAAATCGCCATAATAATGCTAGAGAAGACATGAAAGAAATATTCAAGGTTGATAACAAAAAACACAGTTTTCTTTCAGCAAGTAGGAACAAGAAGTTCGAGAAAAAGGTTGTTGATCTGACACGAAAATGAGATTCACTTGCAATTATATTTTTTGTTGCTAAAATAGCTAAGTATAATTCATTTATTGCAGAAAGAAATGGCACCACACCAAAGGAGGATTGGAAAATGTTTTCAGTTGAAAAGGAGGATAAAGCAAATGTGGCAACATACTTCAGGTAGTCTGAGCCTACTACTTACATCAATGCTCCACCGGTTGGTGTCCTTGCATTTTTCCGTGGTCATCCTTCCTAGCAAACATGTGAAAATTAATGTGCATCAAATTCCTCTCAGAGAATTGAATATATTTGTACTCAAAATCTCACCCCAATGAAAAGCCCAAATAAACTATGCACCTGGCAAAGTGCACAGGCAGGCACAGTGGATGTAGGAAGCTTGCAATGGCGCTGGTTTAGGATTATCTGATTTTCATGGCCTCCATGGCTAAGTGGGTAGTACATAATCAAGCACACTGGATGCAGGAACTTGAGTTTGCAATTGTAATGGTGGTGGTTTGTTGTATTTTTTTCAACTAAAAAAATTGTGTTTGGAGCAGTTTTCAGATATATATAATTTTGCTTGAGATTGACCGCGTTTGGAGTAATTTTTAGATATATATAATTTTGTTTGGGATTAGACCTCCCTACTTAAGTATTAACCATTGAACCACGTCCTAAAAACTATTGAAGATGTCTGAATGGCTAAGTGGTTCGTTATAAATCTGGTAACTGATTACGATGCAATTGGAAAACACCTTCAGCGTCGCTCGAACCTGCGCCCGAATGGAGACCTTGAATGTATCTATTTCGCCAGATGCTAGGAGCTGCTAATGCAAACAATTTATAGCAGCACGACGTGGGATTCGTATGCATGGGCCTACCGGGCGCCCGCCAAAATGGTTGATGTCATTGTTCACAGAGTGTAATTTACCTTACGCCTAGGGCACAGCCTGCTAGAATTCAACACCGCGAGTGGACCTACGAGGTGAGCAAGCACCGTGAACAGGAGAAATGAATGCTCGAGAGGACCTGTTCCGGTTGTGCTAATGGAGCAAATGAATGTTTGGCGCGAGGGATCGTTTGAAATTGCGCGGGTGTTGGTTGCCAGCACAGCAGGATCCAGCTCGGAGGTGGTGGGGCAAAGAAGCGTTAATTAGTGTTATATGTTATCGATTGCTTTACATAGTGTTATATGTTATCGATTGCTTTACATAGTGTTATATGTTATCTATTGCCTTACGACGTTTTCTTTGCAACGTCTGGTGCAAATGCTAGTTACACTACATTTCAAAGAAGCGTCGTCAGAAAGAAATGCCTTGAATATCAGTGCCATTTCCGTCTATTCATATATTTTTTAGGTTGAATGAAGAAGTCTTATCAAACTCCAACAACATAAAGAGGTAGGGTTATGGTGTTTTTCTTTAATATTTTTATCTCTTTTTCCTTTCTAAAATTGCAGACTTATTTTAGTAGAAAATTATTTTTAATTTGTCGGTGAGATGAAAGTATCATTTACAAGTTGAAGTTGATTTCTTTTTATTTTCCCTATGTACTTTTTACTTTTTTTACCTCGAGAGTCATACTGCAAAAGGCAACAGCCACATGATTACCAAATAAGACCCCGAGCTCCCTTCACTAATCACAAATTAAAAAAATTCAAATAAATATAATTTAAAAAATAAATTAATTTGTTTTATAAAGTTAAAATTGAAAATATGTTTCTGATTTATTGTCAACTAAAAACTATTACAGATTCAACGAATTATCGAATGCGTAATACTCTCCTTGCAGTAGGGATAAATAAGGGCTTGAGGGAGATTTCATATTGAAAAGGAAGTATCATGAAACTGTTTATTGATGAAAAAATTGTTCAACAACCACACAAGGCTAGTAAACATGGCTATATAAATTCGTAACGCGTATATATGAGGTTCAATGTATATGATACTACCTATATATGTTTTTTCTTAAAGAAGTATCATGATTAATGAAATAATGAAATAATTGATTTTAAAATAATAATAAGTAATAATACTTATTTTATGACCACTAATATATTTTCCTCATAAGTATAAGATTATTTTAAAAAAATGGGCATTACATTGTATAAAAAAGTAAGATAAAGATAAAGGATTATATCAATTTTTTCATGACAAGTTTGATTCAATTAGAAACTTATAGTAATGGATCTCCGTTCATTGATCTCCAGTAACTAAGCCCAATTCTCTAATTCTCTTAACAAAAATGATTCAAGATGCCCTCACCCTCCCTATGGTCGGGTGAGCGGTTCGCCAGTTCTCACTCGTGAATTTCCCACTCGCCATTGTTCTACCCACCATAAGACAGCAGGATAAGACACGCCATAATAAAGCTAGAATGCTACGCCTGCTTATTGGATTGCAACACTGACTACTAGAGGAGAAATAAGCATCGAGCTATCCACTGGCTGGTACTGGCACGAGTTGAACAAGCAAGAGGAGGGCTTTATAGTAATAAAATAATGTTACAATATAATTACATGAATGTTTTCTCAAGATAGAGAAACTACTTAATTGAAAAATATACTTGATCCAAATTGGATCATTATATTTATTTATTCATCTCGATGTTTTAAGAGTCAAAAAAGTGGAGGAATCAAATCACAAGACCACTTTTACCGTTGGGACCCAGTTTGGTAAATTAGGGTCTTAAACCTTTTGGGAGGATTTTGAGGCATGAAACAATTTTTTTTGGGAGCTAAGATTTTTCCATTTTAGCAATGCACCTCTTTTAAGATTCTACACATAGACAAATTTCGAGTGGTGTAAGAATTTCCTTAATCAGAGTCTGCCTGCAAAAGTTATGCCACTAAGAAGTTCACCTTCCTGTTTTGACCAACTTAATTTGAGAGGATGCCACATCAAGCTCCATTACTCATGGGTAAGGTGTAACACACCTTCCCACCCCCTTGTCATATCTCTTATGTGGGAGATGTTACATGTTTTCTTTGACTAGAACTCAAAGGTCTGTTATGAAGACGGGATTACAAAATCCTCTTTTTCTCAAAGTATTTAGGTATCAAAAAAAATTCCACCATCGTATTAAGCTCGTTGAGGTATTTTTGGAGATATATGTTCACCTCAATTTAAATCCCTATTTGAAAGTTATAACCATCAGAAGTTTAGAAAATTATATTAGACCACATTAGCATTTTGTTACCATGTGGTCCCTGTCTAACCCCTATGGCACTGTCATGTCAACATAGTGCAAGGTCCACATAATCCTCTCCCCATGGGGGATTGGGTTACTTTGGAGTTATATATGGCTTGCTCTCATCTTACCCTCTGAGTTGTGTACTAACCCTTACCACCCTTGGAGCCCTCGATCCATGGATCCATTTCCCATGGATTGCATCTCTCACAAGGCGCACTAGATATGCCCTATTTTAGAGAATATCAAGTGCGATATTTTATGAGAGAAATAAATAATTGGTCTTAAAATAATAATAAGTAATAATAATTATTTTAAGACCACTTATATAATTTCCTCATAATTGTAGGATTACTTCAAAATGTGCACTACACAATATAAAATAAGGAAGATAAAAGTAAGGGATTATATCAATTTTTCCATGACAAGTTTGATCCAATATAATTTAAATTGCATAAGCACACTTATATCAATCAAATAATGTTACAATATAAATACATGAATGTTTTCTCAAGATAGAGAAACTGCTTGATCACATAATCTATTTTCTATGGATTGGATCATTATATTGTTTTCATCCATCTCAATGCTTTAGGAGTGAAAAAGTGGAGGAATTAGCTCACAAGACCATATTTATTGGTGGGACACAATTTGAGAAATTAGGTTCTTTCACCTTATTAGAACATTTTGAGGCATCAAATGGTGTTTTACGGGAGGTAAATATTTGTTGCTTTAGTTTCAAACTTGTTTTTCCTATTACACATGCAAAAAAAAGAAAATCGTTGATGTAAGAAGTGCCTCAATCAGAGTTTCTATGAAAAATTTATGCCACAAAGAAGTTGACATTCCTATTGTGAACATCATAATTTGACAGGATGCCACATCATACCTCATTAACCATAGAAAATTTGTAACAAATCCTCCCATTCCCTCGTCCTATCTCAACTGTGGGAGATGTTACCTTTTTTCTTTGGCTAGATCTCTGAGGTCTGATATGAATATGGGGTTACAAAATCGTCTTTTTCTCAAAGTATTTAAATCTCAAAATAAATGCCACCATCATATTGAGCTCGCTAAGAGATTTTTGGAGATATAAATTTCACCTCAATCCAAATGACTCATTGAAATTTATTTCCATTAGAAGTTTGGCCAATTAGATTATGCCACATTAGCATTATGCTATCACATTGTCCATGTCTAGCCCCTGTGTCATTTCCATGTCAACACAGTGTGAGGTATATAGAGTCATCATCGCATGGTTGATTGAGTTAGTTTGGAGTTATATATGGCTCATGCTCATTCAACCCTTCAAGCTGTGTGCCATACCTTTCCACCATTGGAGCTCCAGACTTGTGGATCCATTAACCATGAATTTCATTTTGTATAGACCCCACACAACAATATCCATCGTAGCTCATATTCGGGCCTTTGAAGAGGCGTGCACCCTCACCACCTTCAAATCCCCCAATCACTAGATATAAATCTCCAATAGAATTTGGCCTAGGTAATATTGGGTCCCGCATAAAGGTGTTCACCCTTGCTACACCTACATCTCAGATCTAGATCCAATTCTCACTTAAGAGAAAAACCTACCCTTGGAGCCATCTGGGCTATGCAAATATGTTGTCCATCTTCCAACCATAGATCCTTAGATCTCAAATATGAAAAAAATGTTAAAACAATATCTGGCTCAAATGCAACAATATCTCGAATAAAGAATTTTGGCCGAGGTTGTATTTGAGCCTACAAATATGGCGATGGCCTCATCTAACCCTATCTCTCCGGATCCCGTTTACAGTTTTCTTTCAAAAGAGAGTTCTAACCTATGTGATGTCTTGGCCTTTACATATGGTAATGGCCTCACCTGACCTCATATCCTTGGATCCTAGATGTGATTAGTACTAAACATGGAAAATATGGTCTTAGCGTAATCCCAACTCCACACAACAATATTGGCTCTTTCCACTATTAGAGTCCTATATCCCATATGTGAAAGGAATTACAGGGAAATCTAGCCCTAGATGAAATCTAGGCTGCTACAAAGGGAACTACTCCCTACCAACCCCAAACACTAGATCACCGAATTCCTATAGACGAACACTAAGGAAAAGAAGGAACTAAGGGAAACTCCTTAAGGCAATCAGAAAATTAATAAAAACCATATTTATTGAAGATAATGGCAAAGGTCTGAACATAGACTCTCACTGATATTGTTCCATGTTCATAATAAGTTAAAGTGGGCACCAACAAGGACCCAAACTACACAAGATGTAGGATAAGTGAAAGGGCATGGATCAAAAAGGTCAAATCACCTAGATTTAACCCTGTACAAAGTGAAATATGCAAAGAAATAAAACATTGTTGTCTATTTCATGTTAGTTAACTTCTTGAATGAAATATGATTCCTTCATTCTTCTTCAAGGAGACATACATGTTTGTGTTACCACTCAAGGTGGTTGTAGGCCATGTTTTAAATAATATGAATATTAGGATATTGAGGTAGTTACAATTCTCAATCAAAAAAGTAATACGAGTCTTCGCATACTCAAAGATTTATCACATCATTCATGGACTAAGTAATCATAAGAAAAGCTATATATTCATTTAATTCATAACATATAAGATAAAATGTAAATCATGACTATGGCATTAAACTTAACAATGAAAAACATAATATACTATCATGACATATAAGATAGTTGTCACCCATGAATATAATAGTGACTTAAAGCCCTTTTTCATGAATTTTAGAGAACCATATATCAATCGATAATGTAACAAATACTGTCATAATCCCTAGTTCAAATATGCATAAACCATTGTACTTATCTAAGTGTGCTAGATTATCTAGAATTTGAAGGAGGGACTTCCACTCTCCACCGTACCATAGTGTAGCATTCCTAGCCATCGCTGGGTGACATCACACACCACAAAAAACCCAATATTTGTAAATTTATGTGGAATTACACATATGTTGTGGTACTAATTTTGACGCCCTTAATCCATGATCAGTATTTCTTATACAATTCTAGCCCATGTTTGGGCAAATTTAACCATCAAAATGGGTGTAGCCATGCTTAGTGGCCCTATGTAACCAAGGGTTACACAATTTTTCCCCTTTATGTATTATTTCCTATGCTACCCAAAACATAATTATGTGAAAACCCCAGTTGCAACCTGTCACCTGGGTATTAACCCTCACATTATACTCCACTGAAATGCATGACTAACTATAATTACCAAGTAATAATTAAAATATAATTATTCATACAACAAGAAATGTTTTACACACTATATGTTTAAATCATGTGCAACAAATTATAATTTTACACATAACCCAGAAAAGGGTTTATAATATAATGAACATAAAGCAATGAAATTTACACAAGAACATTTATCTGTCAAAAGACCAATTGATTTCAGACCTTCAAAGTTCGACCTAATCATAGACTGCATTGTTCATATACTCTCAATAGCAAGTCAACCCTGAGTTGGGGCCTCAACTCCATGGGTAACAATTTAACGAAACCAGGGACATAAGCATACCAACATTCAACCAAGGGATACCTCCAATAACTTTAGTCTCCAAGCTTTAGTCTCACGCTTGCCATTGGCCTATGCCCAATGTTTCACCCCCTCTTTACAACTATAGTCCCTTGGATATGCTACCACCTCTAGGGCATCTTACCATCAGATAGGGACAGTCTCAACTGTGTGGCTCCAAGAGATATTTTTTTTCTATTGGGCTCTAGGTACCCTCCAGGCCTAAAACTAATTAAACCACACTTCACAACTCCCAGCCTCGAGTTGTCTTCCTAAATGAATGAATTCCCATGACGGAATTTCCTACATAGGAAAAAAATCCCCCTTTTATCTTTATGGGTTCTTTTCTGCCGCTTGGTACACTATAAAGCCACTATGCATTTTATTTGTGTTTTCCATTATTAATAAATGATATAAGCACTGTTACGAGTCCCACTGAGTCTCACCCCCCCATAGTCTTTCTGTGGATTGGTATGCAACCAGTCTTTTTGTTATTATTAATATTGATATATTTATATGATATTTATAATATCAGGCTTCCCAGCCTTACAACCTATAAAGGCATATATCCATGGGCATGGCAGTCCCAAAACATGCATAACATATTCACAAAAGCACACAGACCCCAAAATAAACCTCAACCCACTAGCTTGATATATATATGTTGGCTCAACAATAGAAAGGCACCAGAGAATCAATTCATAGTTTTTGTTAGTTGAGTTTGGCTCTCTCCTTTCATTCTCTCTACCATACACTCTTTCAAACTTAGATTATTATTGGAACATTTTGGCATTCACTTGGATTTGGACAAAGGAAATAAAAGGAAGGAAAATGACAAGAAAATGAAACCAAGGATAAGGTTGGATCAACAGTTTCATTGGGAGGATTTTGTAGGTAATAGGTTGCATGTGTCATTTCCTAGTGGGGGTGTGAATGCATGGTACATGCATTTGTTTATTTATTTTATTTATTGTCATTAGCATGGGTTTCACCTGGGTTGATAGTGGTTTTAGTCTTGCCTTGCCATTTCCTAGATAGCCATGGTGTGATGGGATTCATTCTTTGTTGAGTTTTGGATTTCTGGAAGGTTTTCGAACTGAGTGTGGTGGTCTCACAAAAATTCCCAAGTGTTGGGGGTGGAGAAGTTTTTCTCTAGGAATTCCTCGACAGGTGGGTGAACATAGACATATTCCTTACGGTATGATGAAGAAGTTATGAGGCATCCAAGACTGGTTAGATTTTGTGATCTTAGGACCACTAAAGGTGTCATCAAAGTAATTTGAGGGTGGAGGTGGTTTAATATCTCGCTTCCTTCATTATTTATGTCTTGGTTTATCTAATGAGATCTGAAATTCATTCTTGGAATATGGCACGGGGATGATTGGATGAAAGAAATATTCAGTTTAAGCCAATCTATGGTTGGGTGGTATGTGGAAGTCCCTGACTTAGTTGAATTTTGCATAAGTTAATAAGAAATGTTTTCCTATTATTATCTATGATCACTTTCACTTGTTATTATGTTGATTTGATGGTTGTTTTTCATGGTTAATATTCTGTTTATATGTTGGATATAAGCATGGTTCTATGATGTGCTCTAGCTTTGACTCTTGTTCATGACTTGATAAGTATTTGAATGGTTAATGAATGCATGGGCTAAAAAATTTTATTGCAGCTAATTGACAGGGAATTAGACCTTCTTGGTGATTCTCATATAAATTTCAAAGATTTATGATCATATATGCATTCATGAACTGTAGCTTACATGTTTACCATATGTTTGAGAAAAATGTCTATCATGTTCTAGGCAGTCTAGGTCAAGTTTTGGCTTCAAGTTTGAATTTTTGGCATTGTCATAATGTTAATATGATTATGGAAATTTACATGAAGTTATGTGCAGTAGTCTAGAGGATATCCTGAGAAAGTAGCTCAGATCTCATAACTATTGGCACATAACTAGAGTATTTACATCATAACCTCATGGAAGCGAGTGATGAGCCCCAAAATTGGTAACAATTTGGGCTCCTTTGGCCTAATTTTCATTGTTCAGTCCTTGTTCAAATCCATCATTTTCTATAGTTTATGCATTATTTTTAGTATGTTTGTGTCTCTGGTACGAATAAGGGAAGTTACTTTTCCTAGGTGGTTAACACGTGTCTATTTAAGGTTTTTGACAAATATTGGAGCAAAGTCAAAGCAATCATGAGCTATAAATCAGCCAAGCCTAAAGTGAGGACTTGAAGGAGGGGTGCCTATGGCATTCAATGACCCTTCCTTTGGATCTTCACCTCCAACTCCGAGCTCCAAAGACCACCAAACCGAATCTAGAAGGCAGCCAATCAGCATTTAGAAAGGGACTGTTTGACTCACAGTTTGACAAACGCGTTCCACAGATTTAGGAGGCCAGCTAGGTCCCTCGTGATCTATAAATTTTGAGGCCTCGGACTTCGTAAAATACTTTTGAAACTATTGTGTACTTTGCACCTTAGTGCTGCAGCTCTATTTTGTTCCTTTGTAGCCATTTTTGGCATGACTGTTATGATTCTTTTTGGATAATGAGAAGCAGTTTGGTTTCCTATCAAATCTGAGTTTTTCATAGGAGCCAAAGCTCTCAGGGTTGGGCCCAACCTGAGAGCCTAGGACCTACTTTCTGTATTGTTACTTTTCCTTTATGTATCACTGTTTTTTTCTTTATGCATTTGAACACATTTCTATTAAGTAGATTTTGTTATGTTGCTGGAATAGATCACTGTTTATGAATGACTTTGGTTTAGATGTTTTGGTAGGATAATAACAGTGAAACCTCCAAGAAAAAGGGACAACCACACTCCTGATTTCGCCTCATCCTTATTGGATTTGGGGCTGGAATTGAGGAAACAGTGCTGCCTCACAAAAACACTAGTTTGCTTGTTCATGCAATCTTTTAGTGTGCTTGTTTTATTAGCAGAGATTAGTCATGGGTTTGGACATCTGAAATGTTTCTTTACATAGATGGTGTACAAGGTTCTCTTCCCAAATAAAGTTGGTGCTCATTTATGTTGATTGATGGATAGACTAGACTAGTTTAGTATTTGATCATTGGCAGGTCTTTGTTGATTTGATCAAGGCCCACCGTGCAGGGCATATTCTTCCTTCATCCATCCTACCAAAGTATCATCTAAGCCTCTTGTTCTTTCTTGTAGCTAAGCTTCTCGGTTCCCATCTATCCTTTGTGTCCACGAAATTGCTCATCATTGCCTTAGCCGTCTTCAAGCCAAGTCAGCCTTCTACACCTTTTCACCGATCCACCCACCAGTCCTTAGGCCATTTTTAGACCCCTATCCTACCTCTAGATCCATCCATGCACCTTCCCTCACTCATCCACCTCCTAAAAACCGACTTCCAAACATCCTGTAGAAGTTCTGAAGTTTCCTGTAGAAATCCTCAAACATCCTGTAGAACCCCTGTAGACTTCCTGTAGAAGCTCACAAGTGAGGTTTCCTGAATGCCAAACCTTGTCAAACTCTGGGGAAGCATGTTAGGGACTCCTTAGACCCTCTCTGAGCCTCTCCAACCATTTCCAAGCATTCCTCTTCCTTGATCCACTCCTGCATAGTGAAGCACAGTTCAAGTGTATGCATGTGAAAATCGACACTTAATCAAAAAAATAAAAAAAGATACTTTCTAGGAAAAAAGTAGTCTAAGACATATGCAGTTTCCCTTTTTGAAGTCGATGGCATCTCATTTAGTAGTTTGCATTCTCATTTTTGCATCAGTAGAATTAGCTGGTAGAATTAGGGTTTGCTAGGGTTTGCATTTCTTTTTGGCTTTCAGTTTCTTTTTCGCAAGTAGATTAGCTCCCTTTGAGTTAGCTTTCATCCATCACTTAAAAGCTTCTTCTGAGAACTTATAGAAGTTGGCTCAAGCCCCTAGCGGACTTGTGCCAGCTGACCAAGTGACAGTTGCGACAAGAGCTAGTACTTGTGCATACAACACCGTCGCTTCCAAGTTTGTTACGAACCCGGGTTGATAAAATGAGAGACAGGAAGCCTCAGGAGTTGTAGCATTATTGCTACAATACTGGAGCTCACCATCTTTTTGGCGTCGTTGTCGGGGAAGCGTCAGAGTATTAGTAATTGTTGCTTTTCTTCTAAATTCTTACTCTCACTTTCTGCTAAGTAGTTTGCTTCATTTCCATTCTGCTTTCATAGATTAGTCTTTCCTGCTTTCATAGATCAGACTTTCCTGCTTTCATAGATCAGACTTTCCTGCTTTCATAGATTAGTCTTTCCTGCTTTCATAGATTAAACTTTCAATTCTGCAAGCGTAGATTAGAATTTCAAGTTTGCAATCAATCTGTTTCATTTTGCAGGAGCACAGGGAAAGAAACACACAAGCAATCAAAAAGAAGTCCTTTTGCTTCATGCCTCGTAGGAACAGAGATAGATCAGGAAAATTCCTACCTAACACCCTCACCACCTCACTCAGTCACCCTTCACTCTTCGGTGACAACAGTGATTCAGAGGAAACTATAGGTGAACACCACGAGGCATACCAAAGCCCTATAGAAGAAGAAGAGTTAGAGACCACTCCACCTGAAACTATGGTTGATAATCAAGGAGGAAATGAGAGGATAGAAGGTGCCTTCCCTATCTGAGAGACCAATGGTGAGATGAAAATGAAGAACATTAGCCCCTCTGCTTTACCCCACTTCCATGGGTTGAATTCCGAAGATCCTAATACCTTTCTATTCGAATTTGTTGTCCTCTGTAGAACCTATGACTATACTGAGGATGAACAAAAGCTAAAAATTTTCCCTTGCACCCTCAAGGATGCAGCACTACGCTGGTTCATGGGTTTACCTGGGAATAGTATCACCTCATGGGCTCAGATGCAGCAAGCCTTTAACAACAAGTACCGGGATTATTGTAGGTCCAAAGAAACAAGGGGAGAATGCTTTCGATGACCATGGAAGTGATGAGTCTCTAGAGGACTATTGAGGAAAGGTTCCAACCTTAGTTATAAGAGGGCCAGGCACAGTCGAACCCGAATCCCTGAAGTTGTTCTGCTCCGAGGGGTACCTGAAAGATCTCTAGACACCCTTCACTTGTTTAGTTGGGGGGGAATATCTACAGCTGCCTTATGAGGACATCAAAACTGTGTTTAGAAACCAACTCGCAGGGCAGCTAGGAAACGAGGTAAGGGACACCTCACCTCAGTTGGAATCCCTTTTTCTAAACATGAGTTAGCACACCAATTAGAAGATCTTAAGAGCGAGGTGAGACAGACCATTGCCATGTAGCTGGATACATTCAGGATTCAGCAGAAGAAAGAAGATGCTGAGAGAGCCTTGGCTGTCTTCTGCCCTAGGTGCACAAGAAGACACCCTAAGAACGAATGCCCACTGTATTCGGTCGAAGTGTGTTTTGTTTGTGAGGAGGACCATTCTACCAATCAGTGTCCCACCTTACCTGGGTTCAAAGTCATGTACCAAGGGACAGAAGCCCCCACTGAGCCTCTCTACTACCTTAACCAAAGGAGGCCACAAGGATCTAGACCTTATCAGTAAGGGATGCAAGGGGCACCACAAGCTTATTACAACCCCAACCAGTCGATTCCTATGCCTTCCTGGGGCCCCCCTGCTCATCCTTCACATGCCTCCTCCTTGGTCTTATCCACCTCAGTATCCTACTCAGCCCACTCCTCACTCTTATCATTCACATGCCCAGTCATAACCTCAGTGGAGTGCACCTCAGTCGGGGTGGAGGCCCTAGTATAATGCTCCTCCCGCCATTCTGCCTCCGCCTCCTATCCAACCACAACCATTACCTCCTACTCCACCAAGGCAACCTCAAATGCCTGCTCAACCGAACCCGAATCCCAACAATAGACAGGCTCAGCAGGTATATACTGGGGAGACCTCATGCCCTACCTATGCTGTGGAGATCCAGGAGATCAATTTGAGATCTGGAAAGACCCTTCCAGGTCGCCAACCTCCTCCCCCAGCGGATGAGGAAGACCATCAGGAAAGTGGACCAAAGCCTATTCCTACCTTTCCAGAGAGACTCACAGCTACCATCCAACCCAACCCAGAAGAAGATGAGCTTCTGGGAGAGCTCAAGCAGTTGTGTGTAAAGATACCCCTTCTCCAGGCTATCAAGGATGTGCCGATCTATAACAAGCTGGTTAAGGAGAAATGTTTCAAACATCCAGGCAGACGGAAGAAAGATGCTTCAACTATCAATGTCATAGGACAACTGTCTGACCTTATGCTAGGACAAGTCATCTTCCCAAAGTACTTAGATCCTGGAAGTCCTGTAGTAGATGTCCACATCAATGGCACCATCATACCCCACACCCTGATTGATCTGGGGGCTTCCATTAATGTAATGACTAGGGATACCATGCTCAAGCTCAATCTTCAAGGTTCCTTGAGGAAGACCTCGACAGTGCTGCAATTAGCAGATCGCTCCACTATGACTCCCGAAGGGATTGTGGAGGATGTCTTGGTCTCTATTGACTCTTGGGAGTATCCTGCAGACTTCCTGGTCCTACAACCAAAGGCAAAGCTTACTGGATATCCCCTCATCTTGGGAAGGCCTTGGTTAGCCACTGCAGATGCCTACATCAGTTGTCGTGCTGGGAATATGACCATCAAAAATGGTCCTATGTCCAAAAAACTTGTCCTATATCCTCCTGCCCAACCCTCTTTAGAACATGACTTACCGCTCTGGTTGGAAGAAGGAGAAGAAGATGAGGTGTACTCAGCACCTCTATGTGCCCTAGAAACCAATGGAAGGAATTCCCCAACCGAGGATGACTTGATCGAGAACTTGATTCAGAACCCACCTCCTAGTGCTCTACCCTTAGAAACATTGGTGGAGAATGCCCATGCTAGCACCTTAGTGGATCTGTGTACAACCAACCTTGTCACTCCCCGAGTTAAGAATGTGGAGTTTGGCCCTGAGAGAGCATTGAAAATCAGCTCCTCCCTATCTCCTTCTTAGGAAGAGGAGCTGTGCAACTTGTTGGCCAACCACCTAAATGCTTTTGCTTGGAGTTATAAGGAGATGATGGGAGTTCATCCTTCGGTCTGCACTCAT
>APFE031350561.1:0-13838 GCA_000404065.3 Pinus taeda
GTTTTGGACCCTATGTTAGGTTGGGCGGACCCACCTATGGTTTTGTGCATGATTTTCGCACATGTTTTTTTGGATTCGATGGTTTTTTGGTCCATGGTTTTGGACGCGATGGTTTTCTGTGCATGGTATTGGATGCTTCGGCATGTATAAATATGTATTGTAACATTGAAAGGAACATAATGAAAAATCAAGCTGGTAGTCCCGGTTTTGGGATCCAGTGGAAATCTCTATGTATACGTGTTTTATGTGTTATGCTCTCGCATTTTTTATTTTTCCTGTGATTTAGAATTCGTATGTAGGTAATTTTTGTACGGGGTTAAAACCTACACTATGAAGGTTGGTAATGAAGAGTTTATCTTCTCATTACAGGTTTCACCAATATCCTTTAGGTGGAAAAAGCTCTGGGTCAACAAATAAATTCCTCAGGTAAGTACATTCTAGTCGATCCTCCTTCATAAAAAATATTATGACTTCAAAACTCTCAGGAAAAGAGGGATACATGGACACTCACTATGCCCTCTTTGCAAGCATTAGGGAGAGACTATTCCCCATTTCTTCCTCTTTTATCGTTTCTCTTCTCAATGATGGAGCTTGGCCTTGGGCACCTTCTTTCCCCGACTAAAAAATCCCTCTGCCATCAAGGACTATATTAAGGGTTGGCACAAGCAATACTATAGGACCTTCGAATGGAATCCTAGCCTAAAGTGGATTTGGACCTCCATACCAGAATTTATATGTTGGAAAATCTGGTTATCAAGAAATAGTGTATTTTTTAAAGACGATTGCATCTCTTCCTAAGCCACAACCATGAAAGTTCTCTCACTACGTTCAGAATTCAAAAATCTAAAACTTAAGGATCGAGACTCATTTCTAGGTTCTACAAAAAATCATTGGATGGATCTCCTTATAGGCCCTCAAGACTTTCCTTCCCAACAAAGCCAAAGAGAAGGAAAAAATTTCAAGAATTGGAAACTTAGACTCTCATGTTAGGATTTTGCAGCTTCTCTCTCCCAACAAAAGTCATTGACACTCTTTTCTTATGGGGCTTCAAAAAGGAACCCAAGACTCATAGGAGGGGGAGGGTTTCTTCTTAATCCTAAAGAAAAACTGGAATTAAAGCATGCATGGGGGCTTGGCTAGATATCAAGCAACCTTACAGAGATGTATGTGTTGTTTTGAGGCCTCCAGATAGCTAAGAATATGAGGATTTCCTTGATAATAATTATTGATGATTCTCTTATCACTATCCAGCACCTCTTCGAAGGCTCTAATCTGGAGAACAAACAAATCTCCCTCCTTTGTAGAATCCAGGCCTTGCTAAAAGACTTCTCTTCTAAATATTATTTCCATATTTTGAGAGGACAAAATAAGGAGGCAAGCTCACAAGATATCAAGGCATGCCAACCACATGTTGGGTAATGGGGGATGAATGGGTTAATTGGATGGCATGTTATCCCATGAAGAGTATAACAATTCATTTCATATCATTTTTTCCCAAAGGGAAGTATGGAATAAATATTATTGGTCAAACTAGCACAAATTATATAAGTTTGTCCCTATCCCCTTCAATTCCACATCTATCTCTCTCTTAGTCAACATCACATCTAGTCGATGGCGTAGAGGATGCATCATGTTTTGTAGGTTGAAGGAATGTTATCAATTTGAGCCTTTGCATGATGATGTCACATAGGTTGCAAGGATAGATATAGACCAAAATTTAATCTTCTCCCATGCATTAGCCGCTAATTAGATACATTCTATAATGATAATATTCAAAACAAGATGGAATGGAGGATATCGTGTAGCCTGGGACTCAATTTGCATTGAAAAGGAATTTATGGCTAGAACGGAAGGATGGCATTGAACTCATTCATTCCAAAATTTCAATGAGGAGAGAAATCAAGATAAATTAATGGCCATTGTGAACATATGGCATAGTGGTATAGGCATTGGCGTAAGATCCTCATGGCTTGGCTCCCTGCCATTACTAGGTAGGCGGGTCTAGTCTTGGAAGGCGTAACTCATCCCATCTAAGTTTGATGGTGTACTGATTCCCCTATTACATACGAGGGAGGAATGGGTTATCTATTTGAAGGCAGACATGCTTACGTAAGCTACAGGTGAAGTGGTCAATGATGTTGAAAACGAAGAGGTAGTGACTGTAATTACCTCTTTCTTCAATATTAAAGAAAGATGGCATAAGGAGGGATATCCATTCTCGTCAAAATTTGGCATTCCCTATACTTCTCTAAAGAGGGGAAGCAACTATTCAATGGATCTTTTGGGCTAAGCTAATTTATCCTCTAGGCGTGGATCTCTTGCAGTCTTGAGAAAAGTACGCCTGCTTGAGAACATTCCACAATGTGATCAGTCTAAGACTTATTGGGAAGAAATGGTGAATTGAGATGTTCCATCTTCAAGATCTAGGTGTCCATATAAGTTCACACCCTATTCTCACCCCCCAATTGAAGGAAATATAGGGATAGATGAAATCAAACAAAATATGAACCAGTAGTCATAACACATTCTCTTCCTTCAGGAGGAACTCCTAAAGCAGAAAGCTCAAATAGCTCAATTAGTAGATGAATTGGATTGGTTCCATCGCCATTATGTAGATCTACAAGCTAAGAGAAATGTAGGTGAGGATCATAGCACAACCAAAGTACGCCAGGCTGAACCTCCAACAAGATGCCCAACAATCCGTCAAGTTGATCCATGATAACACCATGAAAATGTATTTTGGTAGGTGGTAAATTTTGCAGAATTTATAGTTATAATAACTTTTCTTTAATGTATGATCAGAGTAGGCATGTAGAAAAAAATATTGAATCTCCATCAAGGATGTACCTAGAATTTATATCATATCTGTACCACATGTAAACTTCTCTTAGGTTTCTAGTTGTGTTCTAGGTGTAGTTCTATAAAAATACTACTCATATTTGTTAAAAAGAATACAAAAAAATATTTTTTTTATATAAAGTTTTGTGCTTCTTAATACCTATAATAACTATGGTTACCAAATTTAAAAAAGGGAATTAATAATATCATTATATTGTTATTATATTTATAAATAAAATGTTATTTCCAAGCATAGGACCACCAAGGGTTGGTTATAATAAATTAAATTTAAAATCAGAGTTAAGCAAGGATGTCCCCTATCCCCTACCCTTTTTGACATTTACATTGATAAGCTAGAAGAGTGTTTGGAAGCTATAGTATGTGATGTCCTTAGGCTCACTAGTATGGTTATTACTCTTCTCCTACATGTTGTCAATATTGTTCTTCTAGCTAAGAGCCATGACAATCTTGACAAACATCTTAGAATCCTTCAAGATTACTCCTCCAAGATGGATATGATTGTTAATACCAGCAAGACTAAAGTCATGATAATTAAGTCTTGAAATATCAAATAAGATAATTTCATTTATGATAATAACTACTTGGAGAAAGTCCATACAAATATATGGGTATTGACATTCATCATTAGCTCAATTGGAATTATAGCATTGAGAAAAGAATAATTGGAGGTTAGAAAAGCTACTATCGACTTGAAAACAATTGTAAGTCAACATATCTTTGGGTATGGAGTAAAAAAAAATTCCTCTTTGAGACTCTCATCACCCCTATTATTTTATATGGACTTGAAGTTTGAGGTTTCGGTATATCTAGAGAATAATGGAGGAAGACCGAGCTAATCCAAAAGAAATGTATAACCTATTACTTCAATATTAAAGGAAATACTCCCTACACTCTGCTTTTGATTGAAGCTAGCATGTCTCCCATTGGAAGGATTGCTATGATTATGTATATCATGTATAAGAAGAATCTATACAACATGGAAACCAAGAGGTTCCCAAAATTACTTATAACTGTAGCCAAAATCCCCACTTTCTGGTCAAGTGAGGCTAGAATAAGGATGCCCAGTCTTTGCTAGACCATTGGGTGGTAAAGGAGGAGATCATGTTGGAGAATAAGGATAACATTAAAAATATTATTACTTCCAAATTTAAGGATAGGTTGTGGGATGAGAAGGAGTTAGAGGGAAAAAGGAAGCTAAGATATTATGAAGAGGTGATCAACCCCAATCTTTATAACCATAATGATATTTTTGTCTTAACCAATGCTAAGAAGAAAATGAACATTTTTAGGATAAGAACGAATTCTCATGAGCTTGAAAGTGAAGCGAGAGATTGGTCAATTCCCAAAACACCTTGGGATGAAAGGGCTTGTCACCTTTGTGATACTAAGAGGGTTTAAGATGAAAAGAAAATTCTCTTGTATTTCTACATGCTTACTCACATTCATTCTAATTTTAAAAATATTTGCCAAACTACCAACTTTATTGACTTGTTAAGTTGACAAAACTATGGTGACTTTAGAATGCTTCTCTCCCTTTCTTTTTATCATAGAAATAAAATACTAAAGAAGCTCGAGTAATCTCTTACTTTCTTAATGTCCTAGACACCATATTGGTCTTAGTGGATGTTAATAATAATCATCATCAACATACATACATACATACATACATACATACATACATATATAATGTTTTTAGGTTCAATATTATCATTTAAAAAAAAAGTAAAGTAAGAAACAAGTTTTACTATTGCCAAAGAAATAAATTAAAGTAAAATTAGTAGAAAAAATTAATTCACAATAATAAGAAATGTCCATATCATCAATTGAATTAGAATAATATACATCACTTCGATGTTTTTTGTGGTACTTCTAGTTCATGCATTTCCAACCTCATAAGGATGAACACTTTCAAGTGTTTTAATGACCATTTTGGAGAACCTTTTTTAGATGGTCTAGGTTTCTCTATTGATTGAGATGGGGCCA
Source organism: Pinus taeda (assembly GCA_000404065.3). Classification (NCBI taxonomy): domain Eukaryota; kingdom Viridiplantae; phylum Streptophyta; class Pinopsida; order Pinales; family Pinaceae; genus Pinus; species Pinus taeda. The sequence continues at coordinate 4,843 of APFE031350561.1, forward strand.
AATCAAGATTTATCCTTCTAATCCTCTTGATCACATCACTCAAAGGGTCGGAATAAGTGAAGGAAATTCATGAGGGGGAGATAATACTTCAAAAGGATATTCCTTAGATTTATCCAAGATAGGTATCCCCCCTTAAAGATATGGAATCTCATTATCAAATTCATGATAAGTTTTTTCATGACTGAATCTATCCAACCGATCAAGTTGTTGCTCAACAATATTGTTTGTCTTGGTGATTCATGAAAAATCACATATCTAAACAACATAAGCTTATTATTTACCTCATTGTAGAGATGACATGCTTTGGTGGTATCAAAGCACCCAAAGAAAATGCACTTTATACTATTTGCATCAAGCTTGCTTCTTTGTTCTTTAGGAATCAAGGCATAGTAGGTGGAACCAAAGATACTAAGATGCCTTACCAAAAGAAGTTGGCCATACCACATTTCATAAGTAGTATTGTTTTTGAGAGCATGAGATGGACAACTATTTTTCACCTATACTACACATAGAATTGCATTAGCCAGAAACATTAGGTTCACATTTTTGAAAAACATCATTGAGTGAACCATATTTGAGAGTCACGTTCATTCTTTGAGCTACACCATTTTGTTGAGGATTATATAGAACAATTGCTTGATGTTGAATCCCATGTTGGTGAAGATAGTTTTCAAATTAATTAGAATTATTTTATTTTCCATTATTGGTACAAAGAGAGCCAATAAGTGTTTTTGCATCATTTTCAATCCATGCATGAAAGTTTTTTAAAGTTTCAAAATCCTTTGATTTACTTTTCAATAGTTATACCCAAGAAATTATGGTTTAATCATCAATAAAAGTCATCATATATTTATTTCTATTTGTAGAACGAATATTCATAGGGCCATATAAATCATAATGAAACAGTGCAAGCTTTTTATGTGCTTTGGAAGCAAATTCATGAAATGGCTATTTGTTGTGTTTTCCTTGTATACAAGTATCACATTGCTTTTGTTTCTTTGAAATAGTTGGAAAAATAGAAACATTATTTTTTTTTCAACAAATGAAGACTATCATAATTAAGATGTCCAAATATTGCATCCGAAAGAAGACTAAATGGAAATGTACATTCACTATACTAAGAACTATATGCAGAGTTTTATGCATGAGAAGCAGTTCCTTACAACTTCAACAATCTTTCTTCCTCTATTCCAGTCACGATAACTATGTCGTGTAACGATTTTCTTATGTTAAATTTTCCATAACATATGAATGGAGTTTTATTACTAGTGAATGTGAACAAGGGACAACTGGTTTGTCTAAAATCCCATAAGGTAGAGTACATCATGTAGAAGAAATTTCCAGGTAGTTTAAGCGTGGCGGTGCCAAGTTTGGATGGCTTGAGACTTGACTTGTTTGCAAAGTAAAATACTTCATCTATGTTATCACTGAACTCATTAGAGAATTATTTCTGAAATTTCATATGGTAGGTTGCACCTCTATCAAGCATTCATGCATCTTTCCAATAAGAAAATGAAGTATGAAACAAATTTTCAATTACTCCAATATTGCAATGGGAAACAATGTAATGAGCAGATTCAGGTTCTTCACCTTCTGGTTGATTAGGTGTTTTACCTTTTTCTTATTTCCATTCTTGCTTGATTCTCTCCAATGACATTATGCATGTGGATGCATCATGTACATCTCTATTACAATTAAGGCATTAATGATGTTTACCCCCTATGTCGGTGATTCTTCCTTCCATGTCTTCTTCCACTGCCTCATCCTCTAGAAGAATATTGTGATTGATCCTTCTCTTTCTATGCAAGACACATTTATTCTTCAAGGGTTTGAGAAGAATTCTTCCTCTTACCAAATTATTTCTTCTGATCTAAAAACTTCTCCACAAGAGAGTCAAAATTAATATCCTTGAGTTTCATACTAGCTTGCAAAGATTCAAGATAGTGTGAGTATTTAGGAAAAAACACCTTGACAAAGGTCATGAGAGGAATATCCATTTTAACTTTAGTGGTGTAGACATCATACATTATGGCTCTAATCTCTGAGGCTAAGTTCAAGGGGTTATCATCTTTCAACTCAAAGTTGAAGAGATTAATCATCAATTGAACCACTCCTAATTTTGAGTGTGAGTCACACAAATATTTTAAATTCTTCAACACATAATAAGCATTTTTAATTGTAATAATATGATGGCTCACATATTCACTTACAGAAGAACTAACTAGGGCATAGGCCTTGTTTTCCTTGTTCTCCTATATGGAGAGCCCTTTGTTTGACATAGGTTTGATAAGTGCATTTTCACCGTTTCATTCACAAATACCTTTCCATAACTCAAGATGAGGGTGTGACTAGTCTTTGTGGAACATTCATGGTAGTTATATTTTCTTGTGAGCACCACACCTACAATAGATATCGGAGAATGCATCTTTAAGTAAAGACTTAACCTACATTATCATTTCCCTTTACAACAATAATAATACACCCCAATTTTCCACAGGAAACCCTTGTGGCTTAATTACAATATACAACATTAGCATTACAAAATACTTTAAAAATGTAGCACACCACTCTATATTAGAGTGCACTCTCTTTTCGGCCCTCTATGGGGATCTTATCCTTGAACAAGTCGTTTATAACAATGCACAAATTCTAAATACATACTATTTGAATTCTCTTTCTCATCTAATAAAGCATCGCACTTTCTTTCATGTTAACTAAGTCCAATTCTTACACAACACATGAAAACAAGCCCCTTTTTTTGTATGGCCTCGAAAATAAATAACCCTATATAATAAATGGTTCCTCTCCCTCAATTCACAAGAAAGGGTTACAAGAGAGCTCAATCCTCCACCATGAAAACTTTTGTTGCAAAGGATATAGTCCATCAACACTATGGTGCACAAAAAAAAAAATCTACCACTTGATGTGAAGACAAAAATTCTTTAAATCTCATGAGAACGGAATGATTTTTATGAGTTTGAATTTTTTCCTGATGGAAAGATCCATTATGCAAAAAAAATACAACTAATGATGGTCTGACTGTTCAAATCCTCATGAACGTACATCTTTTCCATCCTAGTTTCACCCTAGCCTCTCAAGCCAACTATGTAATGCATAAAACACCAATGGATATTTGGTAATTGACAAGACTAACACAACATAGATATTTCTAAAACATTTGTTGTACTAAAGGGTGGGATAAGAATTGACTGATGGAGAGAGACAGAAGGGAGAATTAGGGTTCGAAAAGGTAATTGTTCTAAGTAGCAGAGACCATTACACAAATATGGCAGCTAGCAGTTACTAACCAAGTTAGATGAGTAGAGAACTTGAGCTCTGCTACCATGCCAAGCCAAGATATTTAACTCCCAAAAATTATGATTTTCATTAATGTGAGTATCATTATATGCATGAAGATAAGTGAGCATTTGGATTTAGATTCCAACGTCTCTTCCCATTCTAACTATTCAAATTTCTTTATTTACTTATTTACACATTTTCACTCAATTCCTAAGGATTATGTGTGTAACAACCATTTTAGTATTTGTAAATGTTATATATTCTCTCATACCATGATTTTTAGGTTTAGTCCAATGGCCAATTTCTCTTTGAAGCTAATGATAGTTTGTTTTTATTTGATCAAATAACTATGTTATTCTCTAATTTTGCTACAATATATGTTGAATAAAACCAATACTTTCTATTTTAAAAATGTGAAAGTACATTCCATAAGTGGTATGTCCACATTAGATATTAAAAAAAAATATATTTACTTTTGAAGAACAACTTCCCCAAAAATGTGCTAAATTAGTTTTATGTTTTGCACCAATGCTCAATTACATAACCACAAAGGATTGATTACTAGTCCTTCACAAGAACCATTTGATATATATATTAGAGTTAAGATATTGATCAAAGCAACAATAAAGTCCCCCTGAAGTTCTTCTAAGACAAAAGTATTTTCAGGTTGATTGAAACTTGATTTTGAGAGAGTTTCTTCCACAATATTGAAATATTTGTAAACATGATAGAAAGAAACATCTTGAAATAAAGAGATTGTTGCCTTAATCTAATTTGTAGTTTCTTCTATACCAAGGTTTATCACTTTATTACAACCTCGCATCCAATTTATAACAAGAATAATCCCCAATGACTTGAAGCCTTTAGATCTCCTTAGAAAAAATTTCTTTAAGTAATAAAAATAGAGCAATGAATTCTCCCATATTATTAGTGTTAAAACCAATATTAGATTTCCCTTCAAATAAATTACGATTATAGAATGATAGGATGAATCGAACACCATAGAGTTGAACCTCCAATTGACTTGCACCAACATAGAGGCCATATGGAATTATCAATGGAAGTACCTGTTGACAATTGGCAACTCGAGAGAGAATGTGTATCCTTGGTAAGAATTAAAAATGAAATGACTTAAATAGACACCAATTCAAGAGATGAAGTCTTACCTTCGAATATGTTCATTTTATGTGCCATCCTAATCCCCCATGCAATGACCAACCCTAAATAATTAGCTTTGACCTTATATTGTAACTATTATTATATATCTAGGTTTGATTAAGGCTGATCTTTTGCATGTGGGATTTCTTGTTTAAATGAAATGGGTAGGCATGTTGTTATTGATTCAATCTGGTTTGAAAGCCAAAATATTTGACAATATACTTCAAGATCTTCATCATTCAAGTTCAAAAAAGTCCAAAAAAGACCTAAAGTACTAATTCTATGACTACATTCTTTTATTCTAAGCTGACACTTTTTATATATACTCCAAAATGCTCCTAATATAACTACAAACTTGCATGACATGGATTAAACTTTGTGCAATGTTGGTTTGAGTATCCTAGTAATTACTAGTTGATTGCGCAATTTTTTGTTCTGTTCTCCTTCTACTTCTCAATTTTTCTTCTTCTTCAACCTTCATTTCTTTTTATTTTTCTTGTTCTCTCTCTTCATAGTGTCAATTCATAAATTTACAATTTCATTAAGAAAATGATGATGTATTTTGGCTATATGATTGTTCTTGACCTCACACATCAAGGTGAAATTATTATCACTTGAAATGGCTCATGGCCATATAGATGATTACTTAAGTAATTATTACCAATGAAATGCACCATCACTAATATATTCATCAAAATAATTGTTCCAAACCATGGAACCTATGTTTTTTTGGACTTGTAAAAGTTTCCTTTAAAGAGCCTTTGTCAATTGTGCAAAATATCCCTCCATAGTCACACAAGTTAGAAAAAATACACAGAAGTGGTTATTTCCATTTTGAGAAAATCTAACGTGATAGTTTGAATAGAAGTTCAAAAATCATCGGTTAACTACACCTTTTGAGACCAAAAATCATGACAAGAGATCAGTCCACTTAAGAAATCTCAAGCTTTTGTGACCAAAATTAGTAGGTCTCTAGTGAACGAACTCGTACAATTCTTGGCGCCAAGTCTTCGTTATATAAATAGGCCATGGATATGCATTCAAAAAATATATTTAGGGTTATGAGCATATTTGTGTTGGAAAAGTTAATCTTAGATCCATCTTTGGCACCTATTTAAGAGACGAGAGAGAGAGAGCCCAAAAGGATCAACAAGTAGCCTCTTGAGGAGAAGCATAATGAGCTCATCATTGGTCAATTCCTCATGTTTTCTTACAAAATAATTTTTACCTTTTCATTAGTAACAAAGGCATACATTAGAGGAAATTTCAGCCTAAAAGTGGCCTCCTAAGGAAAATAATAAAAGAAGAGTTAAAGTAATAAAAGAAGAGTTATGAATTTTGGAGGGAAAATAAGAAATTTAATTTTTTTATTGTATTTTTGGCTATCTCCTTATAGGTTTACTCAAAATTCAAGTGTAGAAAACTCATTGGAAGCAGAATTAAATTCAAAATCCAACGAGTACCATTAAGGCATACTTTTTAGAAGACACACATAGATAAAAATTGAAAATACATTAAAAAGTGTGTACATTTTTTTAATGTATCTCCAATTTTTATCTATGTGGATCTTCTTAGAAGTATACATAATGGGAACTCGTTGGATTTGGAATTTAATTATGCATCCAACAAATATCTACACAAGAAATTTGAGTAAACCTATAAGGAGATAGATAAAAATTGCAATTAAAAAAGTAGTTTTCTTATTTTCCCTCGAAATATTTACATGTATCTTGTTTTAAATTTAAAGGATTTTGATTGGTTGACATAGAAAGTACATGAAAATTTCATGGGCACTTTTAAGATAAAATTTACTCTAATGCTTGCCTCTATTTTTATCATGCTTTTTTTATATTGCATCATTAAATTTTTATGGTTTAGTTTACGATGCAACTTACTTAACCTACTAACCTTTTAGTATACCATGTTCTCACTATAAATAGTGTTCATCCTTTCGACTACATAGAGGATATTCTTTTAATGACTTTAGTGACATTTTTCTCCCAAAAAATATGTTGGATAGATGTTTGTGCTTAGTAATAGTTGGCTACATTGATTAGTAGATCATATCGTATGGCTTCATCCCATGTTATAAGGATGAAACATGTGAAGGGGGGATGAGATGTAATTTACCTAAGGAGGATACAATTGGGTACCTAGGGAAGTATTGAAAATGGATAATAATAGATACTTAGCCACATAGTGTAAAATCAATAGTTGTAGGAAGGCTTACTAGAAGGTTCTAGATACAAGAAGGTTTCTTCACTAGAATGAACCTAGGAGGTTAAATACACATAACCATTATAATGAGATTTATCTTGAAGAACATTGTTTGACCATAATAAACACTCCATCCCACTTAAAAATATGAAGCATACTATCTCACTTCAATTTTATTCATCCTCTAAAAAAAAATCGATAAATTTCTCCAATTGGAATAAAGAAATATCTTAACATAATAAAAAAGAAAAATCGATAAATAGCTACGAATGGAATAAAGGAATATCGATTCATAATAAAAATAAAACGCCAATTCTAATATCAGCTCGCCATACAACAAAGAAGAACGCTGAAAATCCACTATCATTAACCTTTCTGACCTTGAATTAGACAATGCATCTGAATCCCTACTTCAAAAAGGTTTGTATTTTTCTATATCTCCCAAAAATATACCCGTTGAAGAGGTAATCAGTAATGCTGAAGTAGCAATCAAGGACTTAGAATCTATTAAAGCATAAGAAATTAGACAAGAGGTTGCCAAAATCCTCATAAACGCCAAACCTCCTAGTAGAAATTTATCCAAAAATGAACTTACAACCTTAAAAAACTTAAAAAGTAACAAATACATGGTTATTTTAAAATTAGATAAGGGAATTCCACTGTAATAATGAATAGAAAGGATTATGATGAAAAAATGTATGATCACTTAAACAATAGTGGATGCTATAAAATTATTGACAAAGATCATAGTAAGATAATTCTTCTCAATGTCATAAAAAAAATCAAAGAATCATCTTTGGATATTGTCACGAAGAAGAAAATTACTCCAACCTACTCAATTATCCCTAGAATATATGGAGCTCCTAAGATACATAAATCTAGAAATATTCCATTGAGACCTATAATAAAAACCATAGGATCACCCACATATCTCCTACCTCAATATCTTGCTAAGAAATTGTGCCCATTATCAAGCAGTACCTCCTCATATGTAAAAGATTTTACATCCTTTGTTGAATGGATAAAAAACTTAGAAGTAAATGATAATGACATCCTTATTATCTTTTGACATAGTATCACTCTACAATATGGTCCCAGTGGATGAAGCTATTGATGTTATGAGAACCATGATTAACAACAAAACTAAAGAATTATTAAAACTTTGTCTAAAATCATCTTCTTTTTTTTTAAAGGAAATATATATGGGAAAACACATGGTGTAGATATGGGATCACCACTATCACCAATAGTGGCCAAAATTTATATGTAACACTTTGAACGAAAAGTACTTAGCTCATTTCCATACACACCAAAATAATGGAAAAGATATGTCGAAGACATATTCACAAAATGGAGCCATGGAAAAGATAAACTTGATGAATTTTTATCTCATGTCAATAGCCTCTCAGATCACATTAAAGTCACTATTAAAATTAAGAACCAAAACCAATTATTTTTCCTTGACATTCTCCTAACCAATAAAAATAGTAAACTAGGGTACTAGATCTTTACAAAGAAAATTGACATTGATATATATCTACACACTAATTCTCATCACCATCCCAAAAAAAAAAATGGCATCATAAAAACCCTAGCCACTAGAGAAACACAAATTTCCGATCCTGGACTTTTAAAACATGAACTTGACCATCTTTACAAAGTCTTCGAAGATAATGGTTATCATAGAAACATAATTAACAAAACTATCCATCAAACCTTAAATCAAAAAGAACAAATAATATCATTTGGCTTCCCTAAAATCACCCTTCCTTTCATAAAAGGAACCACAGACAAAATAGCTAAAATTCTAAGAAAATAAAACATTATGGTTTCTTTCTCTCCTCCAAACACTGTTAAAAAATTAACTAACTTTGTCAAAGACCAAGTGTACTCTAATCAACATAAAGGTGTTTACAGTGTTCCCTGTTCTTGCAGAAACGAATACATAGGAGAAACTGGTAGATCGATTAACATTAGAATCAAAGAGCATGCCATGGACATATTGAGAAATAAAGCTTCAAAATCTACCCTAGCAGAACATGCATGCTCCTCCTCTCATTACATTTGCATGGAAAACACTAAACCTATCCAAAAGTAAGAGTACTACTTAAAAGAAGAATTAAAGAAGCCATATAGATTGAAATAAAAAAAAAACACTATGAACCGGGATGACGGTTTGAAACTTAGTAACACTAAACCTTCAATTAAAAAAATAAAAATAAAAAATCAATATAAGGGTTAATTAGTTAATTAAAAATAGATTCATGAACCGACATAAAATAAAATTATCTAAAATAGCATTATCGTCAACATAAAATTTT
>APFE031350571.1:18492-109368 GCA_000404065.3 Pinus taeda
AGCTTCCTCTGATCGTTGTTGTTCTGATATAGATCTTTCAATGTTTTCCACATCAAAAATGGTGTCTCCTTCCCATGGAGACTCGAGACTATGTGGTCTTGAACTCCCTCCAGAAGGATTCTCCTTGCTCTAGCCACACATTTCTTCCATTATGCCAATTGAGTAGCATCAGTCGGCTTGGGGACTTCTTGATCAATGAATTCCTTTAGACCGTTATCCTCTAATACTGCTTCCATGTGATCCTTCGAGGCTATATAATTCGAGCTGCCATCAAGGGCATACTCGAGTCTTAAACCGCTGAACGCCATTGGTGAAATTGAGATGTGATAAGAACTCAATTTCTATATTCAGGAACCTCAAACTTCAAACTTCTCCCTTCTTGTATACTATTCTTCACCTTGATCACCTTTGCTCTAATACCATGTAGAATTCCCACTGTAGATCAACAAATTATGCAATATACTAAAGCAAAATACAAGATCTACTTCTACAACAAACTTTGCGGAAGCTTAATCGAATATGAGCAAGATCAATGAGAAGACATATAACTGAGAATGAGAAATAAATCACACATAACACAGAAGAAATAACCCGGGGAAAGCCTCAGCCTAAAACCCCAATCTTTGTATTATCATACAAGTGGAAATATGTTCGAGTTACAAAAAGAATCAGCTCACAAGATATCCTGCTCTCTCTGCAATCAAACAATACAACTCACAGACTGAATAGACACAGTATATGTCCTCCTCAAGCCCTCCAAGCCTCCTATTTCCTTGTGCAGTTTTTCTTGGGGTCCAGTGATGCCACGTGTGAATTGGCCTCATCACACTCACAAAAACTAAAGAAGTAACTGTGCAATCCTCAAGGAAAGAATTCTTTCTGCATGCAAGAGATATTCATAATGGAATATTCTAGCAATTGATAGTACATTATCCCTCAATTTGACCTCAACTGGGTCTCTATCTGAACTGACATGCATGAGTTATTTATGAGAGAATATTCAGTTATCTGAAGTGCAATAGTTACATGCATGCATGCATTAACTAACTGAACTCACAATTAGTTCAACAAACTGTTTGAATTAATCTAACTGGACTTGACTCGGTTAACTGAGCCAACTAATTACAACTCATCCTTATCTCTTTAACTGATGGATAAATTCCTCAATTAATGGAGAAATTGTTGCATGTCCCCAAATAAACTTCATGTTTGATTTTCTACAACTAATTAACTCATGGTGAATTAATTAATTATTTTACAAACAACTGATAAAATCAAATTCGAATTTTTACTTCTCTATTTTAGTTCAGGGACTAACTAAAATAGGAAGGTATCCCGAAACGCTATTTATAACAGTACTAAATTTAGCACTTCTATATTTAGCATTTCTTGTTGCTATTTTCAACAAATTGATAAATCTTAAACAAAAGGGTTCAATGGCAGAGCACATTGAGGACTTCCAAAAATTGAATATATGGGTAAATGATATTCCAGATAAGCAGAGGATTGATGTCTTCATAGTGACTTTAAGGGATAACATTCAACATAAGGTTCGTCTTTGGGAACCTGATTCATTAGAGAAGGCATTCAAGCTGGCAAGAAAAATTGAAAGAAAAATTATGGCAACAAGGCATCCTACCACTCACAACTATAACTATGGAAGTTTTATTTCTCCTAGCCTTCCACAACCTACAAGGTTGACACCACAACAATTGGAAGAAAAAGGAGAAAAAGGGCTTTGTTATAATTGTGATAGAAAATACACTAAAGGTCATAAGTGTGCTAAGAAGAAATTATTTTACATAGATTGTGAACATGAGGAATAAAAGGATCAAGAAATATCAAAAGAATATGATATACACCAGGAAGCAACCCCATGGAAAGAAGAAATGTATCTAACCATATCTTGTAGTGCATTGGCAAGAATTACCACTCCTCAAACTCTCTAGATAGATGGACAAACGGAGATAGTGAAAACATGTTTGGAAGAATATCTTTGTTGCTTTGTATCTGACAAACAAACACAATGGTTCAAGTGGTTGCCTCTGGTTGAATGGTGGTATAATGCTTCAACAAAAATGACCCCATTTATGGCACTTTATGGATATCATATGTTATGACTCAGATTTTCCCAGAAGTTGTAAAAAGGGGAAAGGGGTCCGAGGTAACCACAAACCAATCTTTTAGATACAAAATCTAACCAATCTGTATCCAGAGAGGGCTCTCTCTTTGAGTTTTAGCTTTGTTTTATAAGGTTTTAGGCTAGTTATTAGAGCTTGGGGTTTTGGTGGTGAAGTTCAATAGCAGAGGGGTAGATTTGAATAGTTTAGTTCATTGGGCTAATGGAGTCAGGGAAAATGACTCAACTAGATTTGGTTTCTCAATAAAAGTGGCTTCACAAGGCAAGATAGCTGAACAGGGAGCAAATAGAGACTTAAAAATATGGGATGGACTTAAAGGGTTAAAGGGAAATTTAAGGATCCTTCAACATGCTTTAAGAGAGTAGAACATGACTAACCATCAATAAAGAGAAATGAAGAATTCTTTACTAAATGATTAAAATGAATAAACTAGGAAACATGAGCAATTAAGAATTCACTGTTTATGTTAGTTTAGAAGAAAACATTGAGAACAAAAACGATTGAAGACAGATTGCACTTAAGCACTTTTTGAATTATTCTTTTTCATTTTAATATTCAGATATGGAACATAATGAATATAATGAACCAGAAAACATTAACACATGAGATATAAGATACTTATTTGTTTGATTTCCAACACATGAATCCTATGAAAAGTCCTTTACATCAATCCTTCATCCAGCCAGCCATGAAAAATTTGTCCAATAGCACTTTTATTCCAAAATAATCAGTTTTACAACAATATCAAAGAATCCACCCTTAATACTCCCAATGAGGGTGTATTTATACTAAAAATTTACAATGAAATATCTCATAACAAAATGAGATATAATCTGAGATGACTAATCACATTTTACAAGAAAATAGGGCCAGATGACTTCGTAGATGACAGATAAAGGTAACCGAATGGTTTGTTGTCCTTATTCTTGAGAGTGTGTTGGAGTTAGGCCCTATGATTTGGCCTCTTGTTGTCCTTGGTGTATGTCTGTGCTGGCTACTCTGTTTTTATCTCCCTACTAATACACTTTACCTGCATCTGATACTCTTTATCTGTTTGATCTTAGTTTATCCTCTTTACCCTCATTTACTGTGGTAAAAATCAAAATTTACCTTTTACCAAGGATAAATTACAAAATTTCAAGCATATTTTCCCACCATTTTGGCTGTGGTATTCTGGTTTTTTGAAGCTTTTTGAGGGTTTCATCTGTTTTTGTATACCTGAAGAATGTAGGTTGAATTGGGAACAAGTTCTTTAATTCATGCTCGACATAGAATAGGTTATCTAGGCTGTCATAGAGAACTCTGCTTGTAGGGAGTGCTTTTATTCCTGATACACTTATTGATGAACTTGCTTGATTGTCTGCATATTGATTCAACTTATGTCTATGTGCCTCATTAATTTTTCATTAATCACTAAAGGACTAGGTAGTCCTTTACTCTGCAAAATGGCAAATTTCTCCATAAAAGCATTAACCTCTGCCTGCATTTCATGGCATCTTTTTTCTAAATTTTGCATCAAATTTCTTTTGGTTAATACCCTTTTGATTTCTAATATGGTCTATGTTTTGTCTTTAATGCCAAGTTCTTCAAGCTGGTACTTATTCTTAGTATTCAGAAAAATTATGAGCCTGTTGGCTTGCTCGGGCATTCTTCCTAATTCTGCTCTTGTCCTTTGAACTTCTTCTTGGGCTGCCTTTATTAGATCAATCTACTCAAAAATTATTTGGATGGATGGTCAAACATCATTTATTGATTGAGTAATGTTGGCCCAAAGAATTTTCCTAATTTCTGCCAGAGGCTTGTCAAAAGTAAGATCATTTTCTAATTATTTCACTTTGTTTTCTAATCCTTTAATCTCCCTTGTCTTTTCTACAACACTTATCTTTGAGAGATCATACCTTTGCTCTAAATTGGTACACTGTTCTTTCACTTTATTTAGCTCTGAAACTTGTAGTTCCGTGTCCTCCATTGACTTTATTAGTTCCTCTGTGCTCAAATCGGCAATGTTGCCCTGTGCCAGTTCCGTTGTTCATGTTGTTGTTGTACCTATGACCACCTCTGTTGTGGTTGTTGGGATGTTTGGTGCTAGTGCTATCCCAAGTGTAGAATGGATTGTTGTTGAGACTACTGGTATCACATTGGGAGGCTGAGAGGTCGACTCTCCCTGCTTGTCCTTTAATGATTTTTCTAATGCTTGCTTTGTCTCATTCAATTGTTCATTAAGTTTTAAGAGTAAATGCATCAGCTCTTCTTCAAATTTTTGTTTCATGATCTCATCAGTCTGTTGATGCCTTGAAGGAGACAGCTTTAGCTGCTTCCTCAAGGCAGCAATATCTTCATCTTTCTTTTTTATTAATGCTTCTACACCCTTCACATCTTTGGGATCATGTCCCAATCCAATAATTATTTCTTCTAAAGACTTTATTATGTTATCTTTGGCCTGGGAGCAGGCTTTATCTAAGCGTAGTTGGGCAGTTGTGTTATCCAAAGAATTTTGTAACCTATGAGCCATCATCACCTTACCAGTCAAGGTTGAATAAATCATTTCTCCAGTTTGTTTCTGCAATTCAATCTGATCCATAGGATGAATATCCTTTGCCATGACCTCCAAATTTGTTTTGAGATAATCTGCTACTGATTCAGGCTATTGCACCTTTGGTTTGAAATAGCTCATTATCATTTTCCCTTCTTTGATGTCATAGGTTGACATCAGTCTCTGTTGATTTGTGGGGGCCATTTTCAAATATTGATTATAAACTTGAAGCCTCAATGGATCATTCCTGGCTTTTATTTCTGTAAATTTTTTCTTGATATCTGAGGCATCTTTCCCTGGTGGCCTGAAAGATGATACTTCTACACTTTGTTGTCTTTCTAGCTCCTGCCTTTGTGAGCTAGTGGATGTTCGTCCTGCTGGAAAAGTTTGTTGGCTATATACTATTTATTCCCTCTAACTATCTTTAGTCTCTTCAACAAATTCCTCCTCTGAAAAGGGATTTAGACTTTGTCTTTTTGTTCCAGGCTGTCCTGAAGGTCCACTGGCAAGAGTAGTAGTTTCCTTATCTCTCTTTTTGTTTCTTTCCTCATTTAGAGGATTTTGCAAAACTGGAGGTTCTCCCACATTGCCCTGAATGGGAGGAGTATGTATTTGGGCCTATTCTTTGGAAGTTTCGGGTTGCTTAGACATTGTAGACTATTTTTTGGTCTCTAATTCCTTGCCTTTTGATGTTCCTGTGGCTAGTATGCTGGTTTCCTGTGAAGGTTGCTGAGAGCTTCCAGCACTGAATGCACCAATTCCTAATCTTTGTACTTGCCCAAAAGAATCCAGGTCAAGTGTTTTCTCAAGATCTCTCATAACATTCTCAATATTTGCTTGTTCACTATCATTTTCTACTAGGGTCCCTTCCCTCCATTCATCCAAATTTGCAAACCGTTCAATCTCTGGGATCCTATGGTGAATGTAGGGTGACAATCTGTTCTTCATTCTTCTATCACATATAAATATGTTAGGTTCATATGGTATCCACCCAAAACTCTTTTGTAACTTAAGATGATCGTCTAAAATTATTTCTGCTTCTCTCCATGCCTCCCTAGTGTTACAGACAAAAGGGCCTAACTGATTCTTGATTCTAAGCTGAGATTTCTTCTTGGCATTATAAAAATGAACCAAGTCTGAATTTATCATTTGCCTGAAGTATTCCAATGCAAACAGTCTCATTGGAACATACTTTGGTAGCTTAAAAGGATAGAGCTCACACCCATAAATCTTGATTTCTGTATGGTTCCTGTATAGGTACCAATCACCTATTTTGTATTGTTTGGAGATTTGGAGGATCTTCTTTATATCACCACTGATCCTGGGAGGGGAAACTCCTGTTAATAAAGTGGTTGCTAGATGGACAAATAGATCAATGAACTCATTCTAGGTGTAAAGGGTTTCAAGGGATTTATGGAAAATGGGACTCCAAAATATGACAGACCTTGGATTGCTTCTGGTGTCAAGTTTCATGACAAGGAAAGGAAAGTTTTCTAACTGATAATACAACATGAGATGATATATGAAGGTAGTATACTTGAAGACTCCATCATTGTCCAATCTTAGGAATTGGTCGTGAATCTTATTAGCAATATAGGAAGCATAGTCATACTTAACAGCAGGTGGTTGTCCAGGAGCAAAAATTGACAACAATACTAGGGTTACCTCATCAACAAACTCACTAGTGTTAAATCCCATAATTAGAGATATCATATCAACAATGAGTCTTCCAATTTCTATGAAGAAAGTTTGCAGATAAGGAGGTGGGCCCTTGGGCTGACGTTTCTATAACATGAAGGTCTGACAGATATGATTCAGTTTTGATTGGGACAATTGAGATGATTTCTCAAGTAAATACCCCATGGAAATGGGAGTGAGAGCTTGACTGGAGTGGAATCGCAGCATTTCATTGATGGATTGAGCAGTTATGGGGAAAAGTACTGTTTGACTTGGGGACATAATTGCTCTATGATTAGGGTCATAATTGGCGCAGCATTGATGAATTATATCTGGGAAAACATGAACTGAGGGGAGGAAATACATGGGAAGGCTAGATTCCCACAATCCTAAGATGTCAGGGCCATTCAGATAATTGTCTCTGGCTTGGCAAGAGACCTTAAGGTGGTTTTTATCACCAGATGAGTCTTTTATCTAGAAATCTTTATCGGCTAGGGGCAAATAGTTTAAATCTTTGTGAGGAGCATTCATGGGTGCGACATTCAAAGCTATAGGAGTTTCCATTTCTGGATTCAGAAAAGGAATTTGGGTTTTCTATGAAAAATGGACAAAACAACAGGTCTGGGAACTTATATAGTGAAACAAAGTCTGAACTTGTACTAAATTTGGCCTTTTTCTGTGGAATTTATAATGTAAAACCAAAACTTGCAGGGTTTTGGCAGAAATTGGATAAATACCTGTATTGGGGAAGTGAACAGTGCAATGACAGGATGGATAACAGGTTCTGGGCTGCGTCACTGCAAGTTTCTTAACCAGGTGGTGGTTGCAAAGCTTGAATAGTTGACCTCGACGTTCTTTTCATGGGAACACAGTTTGTCGTATGAAACAATGAAAATGAAATTTCGTTGGCTTTATTCACAAATTCAAGGTTGGAGGGGGTTCTTCGTTATTCGGGTGGATGACATGCGTGTGAAAAGACATTTTGTCGTATGCGGAGGGCGGTAAGCGGTATGGTGTAACACCACTTTTGGGGTCGGGCGATATTCAGCCGGGAGCCAGCGATTCCACTAGTCGCTTGACGCGTGGCGAAGGTACGGAGTGGAAACCACTTGGTGATCACGCGTTAACGCGCGGTCACCAAGGGTCGCGCGATATGAATAATGATCGTTGGGTGAGGGGAGCGCGATCTGACGGCTGACGGGAGGCGCGATTAGACGAGGTTTAAAGTGAGTGGCCCGACGCAATTAAGAATTAATTGATCGGATCTGGAGTTATGTGATTGGTTGGGGGGTTCTTAATTAACCGTGAGGGTTAATTAATCCCGATTAATGCAGTGGAGGATTGGGTTGTTAACTAGTTATGGGTTAACTAGTTAATCCCAATTAAAACATACTTATGGTTATAATTAACCAATGGGGTGGGATATTAATATTTCGGGGTTTTTATATATATTTACATATTACGGGAAAGGGTGAAATTGTGTGGGAGTTATAGAATACATAGGTTAATAGTTAATATGACAATGTAATGAAAAGCGCCAAGTAAAACATTACTATTGGGTATTTAACTTACGCTTAATGTGGAAAAGGGGGGTTTTATGTAATATTGTGAATTTTTCCTACGTAAAATGGGATTTTACTTAGGAAAAGACTTATGAATTTAAATGAATGGTTTATGGATGATTCTAAATACTTAGGATTTTTAAATTATTGGGTTGAGGGTCCGGTCCCTCCAGAAGTCAGAGAAATGCTCTAAGCCCCTCCAATCTAGCAAATACCTTAGTGCTTAGGGGAAATTAGTGAATAATTAGGAAAAATGAGAATGGGAGTTAATCATTATGACTTTGCTTTGCTTGTGATATCTTGAATGTAGTGTGTGCCTTAGCCTTGCGATGAAAATGAAGGATTAATACATTTAGAGACATTATTCATCACACATAATTCTGCAACATCAACTACCTACCCTACCTACTTTAACCTAGCATTTTTTCTTCTTTATTAGGGTGCACTTAAACTGGCAAACCCTCTTGAACTTCCTTTTCTTTTACATAATGATTTCTATCTAAATCTACACTTATTACATCCAAGGGCTCAGATTAAACTATTGAGCTCCTTTTTATTTACTCTACCTATCTACTTATCTGCCAAGGTTACATTGTTTGGTTAGATATATATTCTCTATTTCTACAACATGAAATTGAAAAATGAATTAGCCAAGTTTAAACAATTTGACTATTCATGAATTGTGGCATAAGTGACAAGCTGCACACAATTTGTTTATTACACAAAATGAAAAAGTAGTGGCATTTAGACTTGCACACTTTCCTGGCCTTTTTTGTTTGGGGTTCATTTTCTTTCATTTTTTAACCATATTTATTCTTTTTACCCTTTGATTTTTCTTTTAGGGTATACCCTCTTTACATTTTTTAAATTTTTTGATTTTTTGAAAATATGGAAAACCTTTGCAACAAGAAAAGGTATGAACATATTACAGAGCTCATCAAGTCAATCATGACATATGACACCTATTGGTATAGGGGCCTAGCACCATACACTATCCATCACATCATCTTTAAGAGAAAATTATAATGTTCAAGCAATGGAAGATCACATCAAGCATCAACAACAAGTTCTCCAACTCTTAAAGGGTAACCTCGCTTTGGCGCAAAATCAAATGAAACAACATGCATATCAACATCGCAAAGAAAGAAGTTTTGATGTAGGTCACTGGGTATTTTTACGGCTACAACCATACCAACAAATGTCCCTCAAGCAAGCTAAGTAGGATAATAAATTATCACCATAGTACTATGTTCCTTACAAGGTGTTTAAAAAGATTGGTACTATGGCATACAAATTAGAGCTTCTTGCATCTTCCCAAGTGCAACCAATTTTCCATGTTTCATGCTTAAAGAAGGTTATAGGTGATAAGCTCCCAGTTAAAACAATGTTGTCGGAACTTGACGAGGAAGGAAAAATCATATTGGAATCTGAAGCAGTAATGGAAATAAGAACCTGGCAGCTACGAAATCGATCAATTTTAGAGTATCTCATCAAGTGGAAGAACTTAACCATTGAAGATTCCGCATGGGAGGATGAGAATTTTATACAGAAGCATATATAAGTACTCAAGCGTTGAGGACAACACTTTTTGAAGGAGAGGGTAATGTTAGGTTCCTATACTACTAGTATAGCCCATTATTGGTATTAGTGCAACCCTGTTATTGTATTGTTGTGCCCATGTAGTCCCCATATTTTATTATTATGCCCCATAGAAGCCCACTATTGTTATTTGTTGTGACCTTACATTATTAATGTTATGTCGGCTCTGATTATATTGTGACCCCTTAAACTTCTATATATAGAAATGAGGTCTTATTATTTGTATCATCCAAGAATTGTTCATTTGTGTAATGTAAAGGAGGTTGCCCCCTCAAAGAGGCTTATTTTGAAGTCATTGATATATCTCTTCTTCTATTTTGTGAGTTGGTTTCATAACATATTTACACCTGTAGTTTACATATTCGTGATATGTTTGACGAAATGCCTGTCATGGCTAGTAGGGATCCAGTCAAGGTCTTAAACAAGTATTTGCTTTAGTACTGTCATTTCCATGTTATTTTACTGTTTTGAAGGTATCATGAAATTTTAGGCAGTGAACTGAGCTCTGGGCCTGAAAAAGTGGCTCAAATCCTGAGGACGTTGGCATAACACTAGATTGGGTCTCTAGACACTAGGAGGCAAGCCTATGAGAGCGATTATGGATTTTTGGACGTTGTCATTCCTATAGAATGAGAGCGAATGAGGCTTAAGTTATCCAAATGCTTAGTGGAACCCAAGAGCAAGTTATCTGAAGTGTTGGATTGGTTCCTAAGGGTCCTGAAGCTGATGTTGAATGTTTATATGGTGTGTTTCCATCAATTCCACTTCATTAACATGACTTAGGAGGTTGAATCATATCATAGTGGCCTTTCGTCACATGTTTACCCCGGCTAGCCGGTTGCTTGGGTAGATATGGGAAGAGGGTGTTACAATGGGAATATTTTTTATCTGGGAAAAGTTGTGTCTTTGACAGAGTTTTTAATGAGCTATCACTAGGTCGATTTTAGGTTTGGTAGACTCATCCACTGACTGTGGTATGAAGGATAATTCTACTACTTTCCCTCTAAGAGCTTGAAGATTCAAGGCACGCTTATGAAGTCACCATAAGAAAGCGATACCTTCTCGACTGAGCCAAGAGACACAAAGGGTGGTGGCACTAAGTTATGTATGCAGGAAATGGGAGATACCAGGGGTATCACATTCATTTTTTCTTTCCCTAGTTCAGACAACAACACTATGATCATACCAGTTCCTACTAAGAGCATTGGAATTACCTCAAGAGCTCATTCACAACTCAAACCCATTCACATTTCATTAACCCCTTTTTCCATCACACCAAGTTCTCTCATAATCTATAGTTATTCATGTTAGTTTATAGACACGAGTTCATTGAATAGAGAATTATCGCTCCATCTCTACTAGGAATATAGAGTTTGATTTCAAATCACTAGATTGAGTATTGATTATCGGGTGCTTTTCATTTTCCATTAAAACTACCTGCAGATTCATCAGACCTTGGATCCAACTTGGGGGTGGTCAATTACAAGAGAAAATGATGGCATAGCTAACCTATGATTGAGAGAGTGTCGAAGTCCCTCCTTTAGTTTCTCATAAAACCATTCAGATAAGTAACTTGTTTTGTTTTCCTTTATTTATGAACATCTAATGATGCCCATCTCTGATAACTAGCTTAGGTTTATACTTATGTAAGATTTACAAGTAAATGCACATTCATGGTATAAATTATTATGGTTATTTATGTGACACAATCATGACAACTTATTGAGGCATATGTGAATAATTGACTATAAATGTTCCTAATTGTTGATTATGTATGTTATCGTTAACTCGTTGTATGTGTTTGCTTAACTATACGTGAATTATGCCTCCTAATTTGTCAATTTTAGTTTGAAATATGTATTGGATAAAGGATGAGACTATATCAATTGTACTCAGTTTGACTAGGCAACATTTTCATGGAAAACTTACATACGTGTTACATACATATAACTTGAGTGTTTCACTCCCGGGTTAAAACTTGAATGGTTTGTGTAAATAACCACCCTAGTTGGGAAACATTTCATGGGAAACCTACACCTATATAACTTAACAAAACTTATTATGACATGCCCTCTTCTCTAGTCTAGTTACTCTATGTGTGTGTGTGTGTGTGTGTGTGTGTGTGTGTGTGTGTGTGTGTGTGTGTGTACATACGCATATAGAGAGAGAGAGAGATCCACCCATATGAACAAGCACCATCTAGTGGACGATTACAAAAGCAGTTAAAATATATATACAAATTACTTGGAATATGTCCCTTTCTCATGTCTCAACAAGTTGGTAGGGTGAATATCGTCACCTATTCACTTATGCGCCATCGAATTGAAGAGATAAAGTCGGCCATAAATTTGAAATGAATAAATAACAATGTATGACAACCTCAGTCCATTTTAATTGTAGTATCAATTTATCGAAATAAATAGTCTCATTACATGCAAAACTCACTAAGTTTAATTATGTGTGTGTGTGTGTGTGTTTGGGGGTTTCACCTTTAGGTGGCTTCGATATTAATGTTTGGATGTTTATATCATTAAAAAAAAAATCATGTATGATTGTGTTATGTATTGCTCGATAGTTGTACTTTGGCAAGATTGGATGGATCTGATCGATTATCAAGCATCTCTTAGTAGATATATTATTCTTCCTCAAAGCTCTAGGTTTGGTTCGTGTAATAAATATTTTATGGTTGCTCTTCTGATGTGAGAGAGCATAATTTGGTGCCATTTATCTCAAGTTTCAAGACTTGATGTTTGATGTCATAGCCTCACGCATCATGTTGTACTCATCTAAAGCTAATTTGAGTTTGCATTTGCAAATTTAATTAAGTAGCATGGGTGGGCGAATGTATGTGTGTGTGTGTGTGTGTTAATTTGGCCTTAGGCCACTTATAATTTGTACATCACATTCAACACTAGCATCCCACGTGACTCCCATCAACACATTATGGACTGAGAAAATCAACATGCCAAAATAATATCTAATTATGCAAGTTTTTAGAAAATAGTATTTTTGTAACCCGATTCATTGTTAGACATTAAGGAATTGAAGTTAAAATGTCAGTAACACCTTTCATAACCCATATTATTACAAGGGGTTTGTAGGTAATGTGACAAAGTCATATTGATTGATTTTATGAGATTGTGATTGCCCCCATGACTTTTTTTTTGGTCAAATAAGAGTGGATCTGTCTATTAACTGAAATAGTTACATTATATATTTTACAAGGTAAACAAAACTTCCTTGCGTTTACTAAAAAATGGCCCACGTGACCTAACTGAAGTAGAATTGGCTTGAACCTTTAACACTTGGAACCAACCCCACAATCTGTATATATGGCTAACCCAGGTAAAATAATATAAAAAACACCCGACCCCACTACCTAAAAGTTCGGAATTCAAAATAATTACATTCGCGACCATAAAAATGCGGGTCCGCATTCTTGGTGCATCCGACCCTCCACTGTTGATCATCCCTTCGTGGATCCAATGGTCTACATATATTTTAGGTGGACATGTAGCTCGAGGAATACCCGCCCAAAAAGCGGTATCCTCTTCCTTCCCATTGCTACATGTCGCTTGCCGAGTGGAATCAGAAGCCATCCTCTGAATACCAGCTCCCGCTTATTTCCCTTCTGAAATACGACTTGTGGTATAAGAAACCACTTCCTCACGAAAGGACTTTCACGCTTTACAACCAAGCAATGACTGTTGATCCCCCCTTTGGACGCTTCCTGCTCCTTGGATGCATTTACAATGGATTTATGCTTAAACCCCATTTTCTCTACTTTTCACTGAATCACTGTGTATCCATTGATCCATTGAATTACTATGACGAGCCTGCCACACTTCTAGGATTTGTCCCTACGCCCCTGCTTCCTTCATTTTCCTCCTCTAATCTCGACCTTTCCCATTGTTCCATATCTTTGGCAGCCTGACCTAGGCAATCCTCTAACAGTTTGCTTGGGGGTATCAGCTCCCAAACGTATCGGGTGTCCCTTTCCTTTTTAATCACACATTCATTCGCCAAACGATCTGCTACCATGTTAGCTTTTCTTTTACCATAAGAAGACCTTTATTATTTGTGTCATTCTTGAGAGTTGCTAATTCATCCTTGTACAAGTTGGGTTCCTGCTGCCAGTTATCCTCCCAAAATCGTGCTAGGATCCCAGCTCGAATTTCCCAGAAATTATGTTGTTGAACAATACTTTTATTGTCCCAGGCAAGGTTCCAAATGTGGGAGCCCTTTATGTGCCGGGACATTTTGATGTGATCTTTCTCCTGCCAATTCTTTGCATATTTTCCCTTCCATAGCTTAGCCCAGGGAGTAGCCGATTCCATGATCCATCTCCACCAAAGTTTGGCTCCCGAGACCTTGTTGATGGTTTCTTAATCATGAAGCCCCAAGCCACCGTGGCTCTTGGGTTTATAGATCTTGTCCCATGCTACTAAAGCCCATTTATTTTTTACCTCTCCTTTGCCCCATATAAAGTCCCTTTGTATGCTCTTGATCTGCTGCTTGACTCCTTTGGGAGCGGGAAGAGTTGAGAACATAAATATGGGAATGGCCTGTAGTACAGCTTGTGTGATCACAAGGCACCCCACCAAATTTAAAGACCTACATGTCCATTTTCGGATCTTTTCCTGCAAAATATTTACAATTAGCTCCCACACTTTCTTGCTGAGAGGTTTATCCGTGAGAGGTATGCCCAGATACTTCAAAGGTAGTTGGTCCCTTTGAAACCCAAGAATTTTGGTGATATTACATTGAATAGCAATGTCAGTGTTAAAGAAAAAAACTTTTGATTTGTTGAGGCTTACCTATGTGCCAATAGCCATAGCAAAATTGTTCAAAATTTGCTTGATCGTTCTGGCTTCCCTGACAGTGGGTAAGCCCCGCAGCATTGTGTCATCCACAAATTGTTGATGTGTATTTTCCGCTCCATCCAAGGTGAGTTTGATGCCATGGATTCTTCCTTCAGCATTAACTGTTTTGAATGCTCTACCAAGCCCTTCCATCATGAGAACAAAGAGGAAGGGTGAGAGCAGATCCCTTGCATGAGACCTATGGAGGGTGTGAAGAGTCTTGAAGGAGCGTGCCCTTCCATCATGAGAACAAAGAGGAAGGGTGAGAGAAAAACCCCTTGCCTGAAACCTCTGGAGGGCGTGAAGAGTCTTGAAGGATCGTCATTAAGCAGTATGGAGAAACTAGTCGTGGTGACTAATGCCATAACCCATCTTATCCAATTGTGGTCGAAGCCATAGGATTCTAAAACTGCCCTTATATAAGACTAGCTTAGCTTGTCATAAGATTTCGCTAGATCTAATTGAATGATCATACAAGCTTGTTTGTTGCTTTTGAGAGAGTGTACCACCTCATGAGCTTGGATAATATTATTGAGGATTTGTCTTCCTTCCACATATCCTATTTGCTCCTCTGAGATGAGAGCTGGTAAAAGTGGCTTGAGTCTATTGGCTATCACCTTGGAAATAATTTTATACACCACATTACATAAGGCTATGGGTCTAAAGCCATCTGGAGTCATGGAATTTTTCTTTTTTTGGGATCAAAGCTATGAAAAAATGTTAAATGCCCTCAGTACCTTCTTAGATCTTCTTGAGTCTTCCACCACCTCAAGGATATCCTGTTTGACTATTTTCCAACATGCTTTGAAGAAGTCTACATTAAACCATCCGGGCCTGGAGCTTTTCCATTTTGCATTTCATTGATCACCTCACTGACCTCCTCTTCTGAAACTGGCTTGTTAAGATTGTGGTTATCTTCTCTGGTGTGTGAAATGGTTGATGAACCTAGATCTGTCCTCCAGGGGTTCCTCTGCAGTACTGAGGAAGTGTTGTACAAGGAGAGATTCCATGTCTTTGTGAGAGAAAATTTCTCTCCCTTGAGAGTCTTTGAGCTTTGTAATTCTATTGTGTGCCCTGTGATCCATGGTGGATTTGTGGAAGAACTTCGTGCTTCTTTCTCCCTGTTTTATCCATTGTATCCTTGAATTCTCCCTCCAGAAAATCTCCTCTTGTAAGCACTGATCTTCCCATTCTTCCTGCAAAGTTTCATCTAGCTTTTTCCACTCCTCAGTAAATCCCTCTGCAATGTTGATCCTATTTATTTCCTGGAGTTTCTGCTCTGCTTCTCTTTTGGCTTTGAAGATATTTCCAAATTCCTTTTTGTTCCATCTTTTAAGCTTGGCTTTGATATGTTTAAGTTTTTGTTGGAGCATGAACATTTTGGTGCCTTGAATGTTTAGATCCTCTTTCCACCATTTGTCAATATTATTGTTGAATTCAGGATGAGAGAGCCAGTCATTCTCAAACCTGAAAGGTCTATTTTTTGGTATGCCCATAAAAGTGGCTTCCAACTAAACAGGCCAATGATCTAAACCTCCAAAGGGAAGAATAGAAGTTGTCATGGCTGGGCCTGAGAGAAAGAGTTCCTCTGAGATAATAAATCTGTCTAATTTAGAGGCGACTTGTGAAGCCCCTCCACTCTTATTGTTCTAGGTGAAGGTCCCATTTATTGTTTCTATGTCCACTAACCCCATATTCATTATGAAGTCCTGGAAAACCGTGGAGTCTCTACTTAGCTGTCTGTTGCCCCATTTTTTCTCTATAAGAGATTTTATCATATTGAAGTCTCCTGCAATGATCCAGGGCATATTAGGGTATCTTGCTCTTAGTTCCTCAAGGGAGGTAAGAAGCTTGAATTTATCTTCTTGCTTTTGAGAGCCATATACATTTGTGATCATGTATATCTCCTTATCCCCTAAAGGTTGACATACCAAAGAAAGATAGTTCATAGATGCCTCAGCATCTAGTATTCCAAATTTTTGTGGATCCCACAGCGTGAGAATCCCCCCCGCTGCGTTTTTTTCTTTAACCTCTAGATATTCATGCTTGATTAGCCATTTATTATGTATTTCTCTAATCTTATCCATCGAGCATTTTGTCTCCTGAATAAACACCATATCTAGTTTTTCTTCTTTTATTCTATTACTGAGATTTCTTTGTTTCCTTCTACTTCCTAAGCCTCTAATATTCCAGGTTGTGAGCTTCATTAAGAAATATTAGTAAAGGAGTAGCTGGTAAGCTCTTTCATCTTACCTGAGTTAATCAATAGTTTTCCACATTCTTTCAACAGCTCCTTCTGTCTTTTTCTTCCTCTTTTCCTACCTGGGTTCTTCGGAGATAGTGCCTGTGTCTCCTCCATCATTTTGACCCCTCTGTATTCCTGGATTTCAGGATTTCTTTTGATTCCATTTCCTTTCTATTGTGATCTCCATAGGAATAGTTGTTGAACCCTGTCATATTCCTCTTTTAGCAGGGAGTCCATTCCTTTGGTCATTCCTTGTTCCAGAAATTTTTCTAGATCTATATTTTCCCTCTCTAGAATCTCCTGCAGTTCATGGTCCTCCATTCCCTCCTCACTTGGAGTCATCTCATGGTCCTTATTTATCTCCATCATGGTTTCTATGATTTCTTCCATGCTTTCATCTATTTCCTTCTCAGTGATAGTGTTCTCCATTTCCTGGTTCGTTTCTTTTTTTCCTTCTTCTTCTTCTAGGATCTTAAAGCTATTGTGGCTCGGTTGTTTGTCCCCATTTATCTTCTTTTGCAACCTCTTTCTGCCTTTCCCTTTGCCCCCAACCTTGGTAAAACCCTTAAGAGTTTTATCCACGGTGGTTTTCACATTTCTCTCGATGTTGTTTGTTAGGAAATCTCTATATAGATGCCCATGCTCATGGCATTTGCGACACCTAAATGGGATGTGCTCATAGTCCACTGCCTGTACCCATTCTTCCTCATATACTTCTAAAATTATCACGTCCGGGAGTGCTCCAGATAAGTCCATTTCCACACAGATTCAGGCGAAGGAGGTGTATTTTCCTTTCAGAGTCGCATCTGAGATCTTTAGAAAATGCCCCAGTTTGTTGCCTATTGTTTTCAGCGATTCTGGTAACCAATAATCTAGAGGAAGGGAGTATAGTTTCATCCATACCGGTATCGCTGAAAATGTCTCGCGTTCTAGAACAAAGTTCATTATCCAAGGCTGCATGAAGAGGCCTGCGACAGCGTAGAAATACAGTCCTCCTTCAAATACTATGTCTTTATCCTCTAGACTTGTGAATACTACTGTGAAAAAGCCCTTGGATCCCAGATGAAGGGTTATTCCCCCCTTTGGCTTCCAGTGGCTCGTTATCCAGACATGCAGTGCCCTCTTCGTCGGCCATATTCCATGAATTTGCAGATAATCGCATGTTCTATCATATGATCCCTATGCGCTTGTAGCACAGGGTCGCTCAAGATGACCCGAGGGATGGTGTTCGACTTAGGTTTGCAAACCCCAGATGTTCTTACAAAAATAGGTTTTTGACTGTTATCCCCTTTCTCCTTTTCCTTCCTAGCTTCCTACTACTCCTCTTCTTGTTCATGAGGTTTGTTTCCTCCCAACGTGTTCATATTACTTGCTTCTATCCGTAACTACTTCATTGTAGGAGGGAGCAATGCTCCCCCCTGTGCATCCCACCATGGTGCCCAACGTCAAAACCCTAACCCTAGTTCAAGTTGTAGAGTTGTTATGCAAAACCTTGGAAATCGCGCGCTCTATTTTCCCTTTATAATTGATTTCTCCCCCATGACTTTTATTAGTTTAGCTCCTTTATATAGTAAAAAGGAATGTACAATGCCAAAATAGATAGCTCTGCCAAGCCTCTTAATAACATTTTTGTTATGGCTACAGACATGACCATGTAAATCATAACTTGAATAATTCGTTTCTTATGAATTTGTTGTGATTATAATCTAAGATTGGCCTTGATGACATTCTAGATTGTTTTCTAAACATAAAGCATTTGGATAAATGGCATGCATTCTTTTTCATCTTGTGTATTATTATGTTGAGATGCCCATAAATAAGATAGTGGGCTTCATAGAGTTCATTTGCCACCCATTTACGTAAGTGAGCCCTCTCTTCAACATCATTGGAGGATAAGCCTAACACATGCTCATCCAAATTCAACATAATCCACACCCACCTCTATGAAGGAACCATATCCTAGTCCATAATAAAAGAAGCACACCAAGGTGACAATAATCTCGCCATCTCACCCTCCTTTGTGTACACAACCCAACATTTCTCCCTTCCCATAAACTCAAAAAACAAGATTCCAAAGTGTTATCCTAGTCTTTCAAACCATGATGGACAATGACGTCATTACCATTCCATAATGGCACCTTCAGTCAGCAATGGTAATGACGATATCCATATTATCTACATTAATAATCTCTCCCAACATGGGCATGTGTTTGGATGCTATCAAAGTAAATGGCATGTTTAGTGGATGCATATAATAATCCTCCATGGTGTAAACCTTAGTATTTCTTTGATCTCCTCATGGAATCTTGGGGGTACTAATAACACAGGGACTATGCCCTCCTATTAACACCTTTAGATAAAGTGTTTTAGGAGGGGTGGACCACCTTTTCCCTAATGACCAATATTGTGGCTTATTTGGACTTGATATGCTAAATTCCATTTACTTGTTGGACAAAACCTTTTGGATTATATTTGGGTTATTATCTCATAAATCATTATGAACTACATAAACCTGACAATCATTAGAGTCATCAAATGGGGCATGATGTGGGTTTGGCTTAATCATTAACAAAAAATCATAGAACTTATCTTTTGAGCTTTGACATTTAAAGCAAGTATTCAACTTATTGATATACTAAACTAGCTGTTTAATTATGCTATTCCTCATCCACTGCAGGATGCACTTCTTTAAATCTTTGGATGAGTCAATCTCAAGGAAAAATCCATAATGGGGTGGAGGGTTAAATACCCTATTTGATTAATGACATATGAAGCCTCCCAAAGGCTTATAAATTTGTTTGATGAAGGGCCAAAACTACATGGGAAGGTTGGGAAATTCTATCCATATAAGCTAACATAGTTGATTGCTTTGCTCTATAAAAATATCCTTGAATTGGTCGTAAAAATGACGAATGAATTTAAATAAGCCCACATAAGGTCACATAGTTTAGTTCTTTTCTCAACAAGGATGTCCATTGCCAACACCTCATAACAGACTTTTAGGGTGAACTTTTGGGGTTTCTTTGGGAATACTATGGTTCTCCTTATCTTCAATGATAATGATGTTGTGAATTATTAGATCTATGTTTAGATTGAACAATCCATCATTAAATCATAACTGAGTTGAAAATGGCTATTAGAGCCCTTATGGTGGGAGGTGCACATAAAATCCCATGCATGCCAACTAATCAAATGTGATGGGAATTAACAACAACAAAAATAACTTTGGACAAAAAAGTACATGCACATCAATTTCAAATACGAACACGAACTCGAGCAAAGCACTTCATTTGTAATTTGATCATACTAAATAATACTATACTTATATATTTATGGTATTTTGCACAATAATTTCTTTTCCACCAAGGTTGATTTCCTCATCTCTATTTGACATCTTTATTATCGTGATGCATGCTTTCTTCGTTATTTAATTCTTTGTGAAAATGAAAAGAAGTCACCTTGACTATGTTAAAAGAAGAATTAGGTGGTGATCAAATTATTGTAATATCAAAATTAACTTAAAGAAATATATTTTCTTCTTATATTATGCTCCTTGGCTTAGTGGTGCAGTCAATATGTCTTTACCAAGGTTTAAACTTCTAAACATATGTTCACCATTTTTGGTTGTTTTGTTTGCGTAAATATTGGCTTAGTGGTGCAATCAACATGTCTTTACCAAGGTTTAAACTTCTAAAGATATGTTCACCATTTTGGGTTGTTTTGTTTCCGTAAATGGGTTATTAAGTTCATTCCCTCGTGGGAAAATTAAGTGGTTGGCACAATGGGATGTTATCCCTTCCCCCCTATTTCAAATGTTGTGTGGGGACATCTTTGGCATGTTATGATGAGGCTCATGGAGTCTTGGCTCTTGCTAAGTCATAAATTCATGATATATTTGGCTTATGGGTTGTTGTATATTATACTATTGGTGTTATAGTGACAACCACTAAATTTGATCTTGGGCCACACCCATATTACTCCAAGGAGTTAACAATTCACCATGATTAAAAAAATAAAAAATAAAATGGATTATAAAGTTAATATACATAAACCATTCTTTATCAACAAAGTTAAGTATAAATCATGAAAATTATTTGCAAAATAAAACACCAAATTGTGATGTTTCAACTAGAATACATTTTAACATGTAGAAAGTTCCTATCATATGATGACTACAATCCATTATAATGTTGTCACTGTGAAAAGGGCATGCCATGGTTATCTTCAAAAGCGTCCATGCAAGTGTTAATAGAATACAAAATAGATTTCAAAACTCAATGTTTTTAAGAAATAAATATTCCAAATTACAATGTTTCATTAAAATGCTTTTATATATCAAGAATGTTAAATATTATTAGTTCTTGCCATAGCAGAGAGTATAGAAAATTGACTTCATCACAATGTTTTGACTTTTTAATTGTGACAAAAAAAAATTATCTATTGTTTTCCAAATATTATATATATAATATATTGAAAAAAAAAAAATTGATTGGTTACAAAGTTTGATTGGACTAAAATTTGTGGTTGGTTGTGACATTTACTAAAAATAATAATAAAAATAAAATGGAATAAAAATAAAAATTCGACACCTAGCATGACAACATTTTAGTACCAATAATAATAATCGTGCGCCTATCTAATTATCTTATCTTTTATATGCTACCACTGATGGCATACTATACTTGTGGACCCTCATATATGTCATTCGCGGGTGGACCCATTTGAGTATCAATTGTGCACTTATCAAATATGGTATATTGTACATGTGGGCCCTCATATACATAATTGGTGAATGGGCTAGACAAAATTGTGTTGTGAATGAATTAGAGTTGGAGCAACAATATTAGAAATTAGTGTTATTTTAAGTAACAACCTCTAAACTGGAGAAGCATTTCAAGACATCATATTTTCAAGGGTCTTTAGTGCAACGGTAATTCAAGTCAAATTCCAATGAAACAAGCAATCATTTATTACCTCTTCTTAATTGATTCACTACAACTTTATTAT
The DNA here is from genome assembly GCA_000404065.3 of Pinus taeda. Lineage (NCBI taxonomy): Eukaryota > Viridiplantae > Streptophyta > Pinopsida > Pinales > Pinaceae > Pinus > Pinus taeda. The sequence goes on from APFE031350571.1 coordinate 40,119, forward strand.
TTATCATTTACACCTAAGTCTAAATACTCGGGTCGCTTTCCCAACACAATTATAAATTAAATATTTCCTTTTAGCCCCACCTTGTGTAGAGTAGTGGAACTTAACCCTTTTACCTCCGCACATACTTTAATTTCGCACAAAATTTAGCTCTGCACATACCTTGCTTCCACAAACGCTTTAGCTCTGCTCATGCCTTGTTTCCACACATGAATCACTTCCACCAATTTTAGACGTAGTAAGATTTTTCAAGCGGGAAGATTTATCACACATACCTATAAACATTAATATATGCACATACATATTTTCGTTAATGGAATTAATAAATCTTGTTTCTAGAAATTAAAAGTTTATCTAGTAAGTATAGATTCATCTTCAATTCTTACCAAGTAAAAACACAAAAACTACATTTAGATGTAACATCTTCTTTCGGATAGGAAATAACTCTAGCCCACCAAAACTATAGGGGGAAATGAAAAATTTCCACCAAATGAGGGAGAGTGTCATTACTCACTTTATGTTTGATTTTCATATAAATAACATTAGATATATTTCTGCATGGACTATATCAAATTTAATAAATTCTTCCAATTAACTAATTAATGTGAATTTAAATTAAATTTATGACTTTAAGCCCAATATTTGTATTCCATGTATGGAAGTAGCTCCCTTTATCTCCACATAACCAAAAAATGAATTCTACAACTAGAGAAATCATATAACCATGATATTTATTAATTCATTAACATATTCATAATATGTTTTAACTTCTTCTAATATAATAGGTGTGAGACCAAATCAAGTAAAATAAAACATTAAATATCTTGACTTCTTCATGCTTCGAGAATATTAAGATATGAGTTAAATGATACACTTTTACCTCCGTAAATACTTTATCTCAACACATGCCTTGATTTTGCACAATCTTTAACTCCACATATGCCTTACCTCCACACATGCCTTACTCCCACTAGTTTTAGACTTAGTAAGATTTTTCAAGCAAACAAAGTTTTTTTTTTTTCTCAGTAAAAGTTTAATCTATTAAGGGAAAATATAGTACAATGAGAAATTACAGCCAAAAAAGCAGGAACAAGGGCAGCCGGAAAGGATGATCCATCCACCTCGGCTCCTAGAAGAGAAGACAGAGACGGGAACTAAACATGAAGAGACAAGAGGAGTATAGAAGCAGAGCAGAACAGAGGATTCTACCCAACATGGTTGGAATCGACTAAACGACACTTTTTCCCTTTCTTTTTGCCGACTTTAACCCATTCAGGAGAGCATTGCTGGTGAGGCGAGATTTGCAAGCTGAGCTGGGCAGAAGGAGAAGTCTCCTTGTCTGAATCCGATGGAGAAGATTCATGAATCCTTTTCTGTGAGATTGGCTGAACAGACAAGTCCTCTGGCTCTGCCTGGGGCGGATTCTGAGCTTGATTTGCTTCCATATCTTCCGCGGTTTCTTCCTCACCATCCGTGCTGAAATCAAAGTCGTCCATGGGGGGAGGGGTATGAGGCTTCCAGCTCTTAGATTTCTGCTTCGGATTGGCCTTCTTTTTGTGTGCCGGCATCGCTGGACAGGAGCTTTGAAGGTGCCCTGTGTGATGGCAGTTCCGGCAGCGAAACGCTGTATTCTCGTAGTCCAGGGCCTGAGTCCAATGAAAGTCTCCAATTTTGAGATTGATCTGGTCAGGGAGACCTTTGCTCATGTCTATTTCTACACAGATTCTGGCAAAGGTATAGAGGCCCAGTTCCCCTCTTGAGACGTCTGTATCAAGGAGGCGGCCTAGAGCCTTGCCAATCCCTTGGAAAACCGCAAAATGCCATAGATGCGCTGGGAGGTTGGGGATTCGGACCCAGATGGGGAGCTTGGTTATGACTGCTGTAGCTGGATCGAAATCTGGGAACCATGGAGTGAGAAATAATCCTGCTGAGTCCCAGAACCAGGGACCAGCAGTAAGGGCTTTTTGGTAGTCCTCATCGAAGGCGAACACTACAATGAAGAAGCCCTTTGAACATAACAGAATCTTGCAGTTGTTGGTCCAGTTGGAGTTGACCCATTGGTAGAGGTCTGCTGTACGCGGCCAGAGTCCATTAAACCTGCAAATAATGGCGTGCTCTGCAAACTTTTGGGTTTTCTCATCTAGCGATGGATGCATTATTTCAATGGTAGGGGTTTCCTCCAGTTTGTCCACCAGAAAAGGCTTGGGAGCCTGAACTGGTGGAGCTGTCTTTTCAGGCTTCTTAGCATGGACTGCATCTTTATATGAAAATGCCTTGGCTGTGGATGACTCTCCAGCAGCTCCTCCTCTCAAATGGAGGGTTAAAATAATGGTTTCATCTTTCTTGATGCCATAAAAAGAAATAGGATAGCAATCTTCGAGTTGTTTACCTTTATGGAGAAGCCTTTGAGCTGCAGAGGGGATCCCCAATTTGATGTACAGAGTAAGCTTGATACTCTGCACTAGATCCGTCTGGCTTACCCATTGTAACATGGTTTTGCCTGTAATGAGCTTGATTTGTATCTGGAACGAGGAAGAAAAGTCTGAAAGCCTCTTTTCCCTGCAGATCTGTGAAGAGAGGAGGCATACGCGTTGGTTGATTTTCGTTTCCTGGATCTGCCTCACGCGCAAAAGAGGCCAACAGCCATCCAGAACAAACCCTTCCTTCCCTAAAGCTCCGATCCGAGGAGAAGCAGCTAAGGGTTGTGCGTGGTCGACCTTGGCCGTTGCTCCGGCCTTCTGAAGAGGGCCACCTAAGCCAGATAAGGAAGCAGGGTGCTGAAGCCAGACTACTCCAGAGCCCACTGCAAAGAGATCGGCGTGAGCATCTGAGTCTGCGGCGCCGGCGATCTTGGACGGGATGTCTGGCGAATCTGCAAAGAGGAGAAAGACCATTAATCTGTGCATGAAGTTCTCGTAACCTTCCTCAGCAGGGGCTCTCAGAAAACCGATGGTGGCCGAGGGCATGGAGCCGGCAAGTCTTGGGTTCGTCCACGGGGTAATGGGGTACCAACGCTGCGCCTGAAGACCAACTCGATCAATGCCCTGACCGTCCTCATACCAATACACCAGATCTCCATTGCCATGATGGGCAGGAGCCACGGAAATGAGCCGAAGCTTGACGCCAGCCGCTTGGGATGCAAGTCCGATGAAAACCCTATCGCTCTTCATCCTGGCTCTTTCGGTCCTTCAAGCAAACAAAGTTATCACACAAGCCTATAGATATTAGTTCGTGCACATAATTAATTTTGTTAATGGAATTAAATTAGAATTTTATCTCGTATTTAAATTCCTCTTCAACTCTTAACAGGTAAAAACATGAAGATTACATTTGGGCATACTATTTTCTTTCACACACATAATAACTCTATCTCACCAAAAATATAGCAGAAAAAAGGAAATATTTCCACCAAATTAGGGAGAGTGTCATTATTCACTTTATACTTAGTATATAAATACCATTGGAAATCTTTTTGCGTGGACTATATCAAATTTAATAAATTATTCTAATTAAATAATTAATGTGAATTTAAATCAAATTTATTACTTTAGGCTATACATTTATCCTCCATGCATCGAAGTAGTTTCATTTCTCTCCACTTAACCTAAAAAAGAGTTCTATAACTAGAGAAATCATATAACCATGATATTATTAATTCCTTAACATATCCATAATATGCATTAACTTCTCTCAATATATTAGGTGTGAGACCAAATCAAGTAAAATAAAACTTAAAATATTATGATTTCTTAATGCTTCTGAAATATAATGGAATAAGTCAAATGATACTTACCCTTTTATCTATGCACATGCTTTACTCCACACATACTTTACTTCTACATAGACTTTAGCTCCAGACATGTCTTACTTCTGCATAGTCTTTAACTCCACACATACCTCAATTCCACGAGTTTTAGACTTAGTAAATTTTTTCAACTTTAACTCCACACATGCCTTACTTCCTCGAGTTTTAGACTTAGTAAATTTTTTCAAGCATAAGGTTTGTTGAGATTAATATATGTACATACACATTTTCATTAATGGAATTCTAGAAATTAAAAGTTTACCTCTCGAATATAAATTCCTCTTTAATTCTTACCAAGTAAAAACACCAAAATTACATTTTTTTAGTATTTCATGTTTTTCATCCATATGTTATGTTTCTTTTTCCATGTTTTTAGATGCATGAACTCTATAAATAAATTTCTAACTAGTCCATAGCGTTATGTGTCTTTGCTTGTGCAATGTATTTTTTTGTATTGTCTTACTCTTCTATCAAATTTTGAAATCTTATGATTTGTTTAACAAATTGTAACATCATTTTTTTCCCTCTTATTAAATTTAAAACAAAATTATAAATCATGATCTAAAAACAGGAACTAGTTTCTTTGCAGCACTATTACCCTTATTTTCATATAATCACTATTATTCATTGTAATATTCCACCATGTAAAACATACCACAATTATATTTCGAAACCATATAACAAAAAATCTATAAATAATCAACAACAAAATTTGTTAGAAATCACAACTCAACGTTATTAAAGAAGGTTCAATATTTTTGCTCGCTAAAGAGGAGAATCCCCAATGGGTGAGGTGTTCAGAAGATGACAAAGTTAGCAATCATTTTGGAGAGGAGTTTCTTACACTGTGTGGGGCTTTCAACTTATTTATTTGCAATGGTCTAGATAGATGGAAAAGGTCTAGGAACTTCACTTGCAACACATACAATGCGGCAAGTGTCGTTGACTATGTGATGTGTTCACAAAGCTGGATAGAAAAGATAGACAAAGTTAATATTGGAGAGCATATTTGGGACTTAAAATCAGACCATAACCCAATTTATATAAGGTTATCATGGTTAGAAGAAAGGCAACATAGGAGGAAAACCCAATCCTCTCGACAGTCACTATCAAGGGGCAAAATTCTTCTAACACAAGAAAATTGTATTATCTTCAAGGCAATGTTAGAGAGATTAATTCAGAATGAGAAAATTGGTTTCAAAAGCTTCAATAGTCATGAGTTAACAAATATAATTCAAAGTGCACTTAAGAAGTGCAAAAGAGAAAAAAATAGGAAATCGGAATCAAATTGTTTTCTGTAAATGCTTGGTTTGATGAGGAATACAAACTGGCAAGGAGAACCTTGAAAAAGGTAGGAAATGAGAAGATAAATGTAAAGTTATATAAGCAGATACTAAAAAGGAAAAAAATGAGTTCATGCAAACAAGGAGATAAGAGTTAATATATTTAAGCAAGAATAATCCAAAGCTTTTCTAGCAGGAACTGCAACCAAGGAAGAAGCAAATTGAAAATAATGTTACAACCAATAAATGGTTTGAATATGCAAGGCAACTCTATGAGAAAGAATTTGAGGTGGAACCCCCCCAAGGATCAACACAACTTCAAAGCTCTTCACATTACAGGAGGTGGGGAAAGGAATTAAGAAGCTGAAATTCGAAAAGGCAAAGGACTTGGTTGAACTTCAAGTAGAGTATCTAATGGGGAATGAACACTCTTGCACCGCACATCATGGAAATATTCAACAACATCATTCAGCAAGGATTCCCAAGAGACTCGACAACTAGCCTATTAATGCCCCTTTTTAAAAGTGGATACATTAATAATCCATCCAACTATAGAACAATTATGATCAATCCTTTGTTTGCAAAGCTTTTCGACGGCATGGTAGAAAACATAATTAGTAAGTGGGCAAAAGTAAAAGAAAAGAGGGCAAGAGGACAAGCGGTTTTAGGCCAAAGCATTTTACGGTGGATCATGGTATCACGTTGAGACACATTGTTGAAAAAGTTTGGGAGGACTAAGAAGTATTTTGCTGCTTTGTTGACTTCAAAAAAGCATTTGACATAGTCCCTAGGGATAAGTTGTGATGTAGAATGGAAGAACTTGAAATTCCTATGCATTATAGAGTCGTTGTCCATAGAATTTATGAAGAAGTGAAAGTCAAAATTAGAACCTCAGCAGGTATTTCAGAAGGCTTTAGAAGTGACATTGGAGTCAAGCAAGGTTTCCCTCTATCCCCTACTCTTTTTGGTTTATATATTGATAAATTGGAAGAGTGGCTAAATCTGCAAGGTGGAGATGGTGTTCGGTTGGGGGAGTTTGTGATAAATCTTCTTTTATATGTTGATGATATTGTATTGATTTCTAAATCAGTCCATGGATTGCAAATGCACTTATATTCCCTTAAGCATTTTTGTAGAGCAATGGGGATGCAAGTCAATACTAGCAAGACCAAAATAATGATTTTCTCTAATAAAAGGAAGCAGAGCCAGCATACTTTCTTCTTTGAAGACAATATTCTTGAAGACGTAAATGAGTACAAGTACCTTGGGATTCATTTCAACAACAAACTCAATTGGGAGGACTGCAGAAAGAAGAGAATTTTAGGACGGTGGAAAGCATTATATGCTCTTCAAAACAGAGGTAGAGAGGCAGATTTATGGGATTGGAAAACAATTAAAGTGATTTTTGGACTCCTAGTTTGTCTAGTGATGCCATATGGGTGTGAATTCTAGGCTAGCAGCACCCCTGTCTCAAAATGGAAACAAATTGAGAAAATCTAAAAATGCTTTATCATGAGCAAGTTCAAAATAAAAAGTTTGGTACCTTATGAGATAATGTTGAGTGAAAAAGGAGCAACTCCCATTGAAGCAATTGCTATGGCGCGGCTCATAAGATATCTAAAAAGAATTGAGCAAATGAGAGTAGGTAGATGGCCTAATGTTATCTTCAATGAAGGCATGAGTGAAAGAAAGAAAACATGGGTAAAACAAAACTACACATGGATGCAAAAATGGAATATCTATCTCAATGCATGTCTCACAAATAGCAAGGAGCTAAAGGATTTTGTTATGGAGAAGTTTCGTAAAAAGGTATGGGGAAAAGAGTTGGGTAGAAAGAAGAAATATTACATTGAAGAATTCAGCCCTACATGTGATTTATAACTAAAAGATTTCATTGGAGCTAGCATTTCGTGGAGGGCAAAGGTTCTTATTGCTCAATTAAGGACCAACTTGCATCAACTTCGGTGTGAAACAGGACAGTGGAAAGGCCTAAAGAAGCTTGGGAAGAATGGGTGTGTACAATTTTCACCTCTGGGACTGTGGAATCAGAAAAGCATTTCATTTTGGAATGAGATGCACTCAAAGATATTAGAGAAAGTTATGAGAACATGTTAGCATCAGTTCCTTGGTATTGTCTTTTAGCGAGGGGATTGTTGGAAGGTTGGCCTAGCTCATCATCAATTTAAATTGAAAAAAAGTTGAATTGCAAAAAAAGAAAAACAAGAAACTAATAGTCTCATAAACTATTTTTAATCTCGTAAACCTTAAAATATCATTTCATTTCATTTTACAATCCAGTGCAATATTTTCAACCTTAAAAAACATTTTATAATTGTAAATATATCATCACCATAATTCAATATAATATTTCCATCGAAAAAAAAGGCTATGGCATATTTCCATCGAGAAAAGAGATGACATGGCATGACATGATTATACTTAAAAAGCATCCATTCATTGTAACATTTCCATCACGAAAAGGGCATGACATGATTATACTTTAAAAGCAAATGCTAAATATGTTGATGGAATATAAAATAAATTCCACAATTCAACATTATTTGAGAGAATAAATACGAAAACAATGCTATGGTAAGAACGCTTTAAAAAATAAAGATAATGAATGTGACATATTTATGTCATATCACAACGATAATACTCGACAATAATTTGATTTAAAAATAGTTTAAAAAGTATGTTTTAATTACGATAAATACATCTAATTACAATATTTTACTGAAAAATAATAATAAATATTCATATTTATAAATATATAATAATAATTTAAAAATAATTAAGTGTATAGCTATTTATAAACCAGTTTAGATTTATTTTAAGTTTAGATTTGATCTAGGAGCATTAACCCAAGAGAAAATTATTGTAAATAAGTAGACATAAGGGTCATGTATTTTTAGGAAATAGTTTTTCTAAGTCTCAAATCAATGTAATATCTAGTCTTTTAAGTGATTTAATTAGATATGTGAGAGGAAATTGTAAGTACCCTCAAACAAATGAGGACATGAGTGGCAATAATAGCAAAAAAGCCTAAAGTCAATTAGGACTCTTAGAATAGTTCATGATTCTAGAAGCGAGAGAGAGTTTTTAGGCATTAAATGGAGAATAGACGTGGACCATTGAGCTGAATAAGGGGACTTTTCTGTTTTAAAATAGAGAAAAAGATGGAATGGATAAGTCTATCGAAGACTTATTATTTTGCCACATATGTATTTTGTAGCGAGCTTTAGGGCTTTAGTTGAGTGATTCAAGGAAAGGATTGATCGGATCCCTTCAGTGATCTGATCCAACGTATTCTTATAAATAGTGAACCTGCGCATTCAATTAGAATATAGAGAGAGGGACAGATAGAATATCTGTAAGCCTACGGGCAGAGTCAAAAGGGAGAGGCCACAACATTGAAGAACTGGCCTGTGCGAGACTCAGAGTCTCTGATATGTAAATTGTTGTTTATATTAATATATGGAGATGTTATTTCCTGACTGTGTCAGTGTGTGAAGAGTATTTCATAAATGATTTAGTGTGAATTCGTAGGTTCTGTAACTATGATTGCAGGCAGAATTTTGAAGGACGCAGAGGAACGGAGTTGAACCAGAGGGATCGTAGAAGGGTCATTGAACCCAGTTGAAGGATCAAAGAATTCACTAAGGAGTTTAGCTCAAAGGAAGCTTAACAGTGGAAGCAGAAGGCAGATTTTGAAGAATGTGTAGAGAAAAAGAACGATTTGGAGAAATTGTATTGATCCACTTGAAGGATCAGGAGTTGCTTTGAAGTGACAGCAATTAGAGGGGCATCTGAAATGAAGCCAAGGGGAAGAGTCACAGCGAAACAGCGAAGGAGGAAGAACCTCTGAAGAACCCAAAAGAATCTCAAAAACGATGGAAATGGCGTAAAAACTAAGAAAAGGGACGAGCAGAGAAGTGAAGTGTTAATCACTCAGGAGCCACCATTAGATCTGTGGGATCAACGGTCACGATCGAAATCGCAATCACATTTCGGCAAAGATAAACGACAGAGACAATGGAATGGAGTGTAGCAATATGTCGATAGCGATATCATTGATAAGTGTTAGTCGGCGATCGGAGATATCGTCTAATCAGAGATCGGGCCTTAATGTAGTGTCGCATTGTGGAGCAACTAAAGGAAGCGGACCCGACGCATTTATAAACGCAAGTTCGATGAATTTGGAGTCCAATATATATGTTCGGCAGAGTTTCCCTTTGTAAACAAAAAAGGTATGAATTAGGTGCGATAGTGTATTTCTCGATCTTAGAGGGAAATCGTGTATCGAGGAACGAGAGGTATGTATGTATGCATGACTAAGGAAAGATGCGATGGCCAATTGCAATGAGGTTTAACCTCGGGGAATATGCAGAAGTCCACACAGAAGGTGGAAAGAAGGTATGTTTGCGGGCATTTTCTTTGTTAATGGGTTTTATAAGTAAAAGTGTTGATAAAGCATTAATGTGATAGATATATATATTAACCAAAGGTTTGAGACTTGATATAAGTCCCGATAAGAGGTTTGGCGGGGTGATTGGTTCCAATAACAAAGGAACTATGCATACTATGGTTATGTGTAGGTGTTACCCTGCACCATGTATGGTTAATGAAGATTTGACTCCATTGAAGAGTTGAATACCTGGGACAGTGGTGTTTATGCATATTGTGGGTATGTGCAGGTGTTACCCTGCACCATAAGTGGTATCAGAGCAGAAGTTTGTAATCAGAGCAGATCTATAACCAGAGCAGAATTGAAATTAGAATGAGGAAAGATTTCCTATGAAAAGGAGGTTGCACATAGAAGAAGGTAATGTGCTGAATGATAAAGACTACAGTGGGAGATTATAGCAGTTCCAACAGAGGCTTGGAGTAGACAGTAACAGAGGATTCCTTGAAGGAAAGAGAAAGCAAGATTATTTAATGCAAGTTCTGAAGGAAGAGGACTTAGAGGGTAAACTAAGGACAATCCATTCAAAGTGCAAAAGAATGGGTGAAAAAAGATCATGCTGAGATCTTGAAGGTGAGGTAATATGTTTTGTTTTAAATTAATATGTGTGTTTTTATACTGATGCACAGGTGACAGCAAGAAAAAATGTGAGAGGAGAACCAGATGTGATCTTGAAGATAGAGTAAGGAGAATACTCTGGAGAAGAAGTGGTAGTGAACCTAAAGAATCCAACAAGAGATTGGACAGAGAGGACAGCTGAAGTGTTCTCAAGAGGAAGTGAGAGATTCCAGAAGCCTAGAAGGAGCAAAGGTGTTTCTCAAGAGGAGGTTTTAGATAGAGGACTGTGCTTACCAAAAGACTGAGTGAGGAGAGCTTAGTGAGGTAAGATTGTAGCGAGGAGGACTAGCTGTGAAGAAGCTTGTTTCAAAGGAGCTCATGAAGAAAGAAGAGAAGAAGATGACTACTAATAGTCATAGCAAAGATTTAGAGAGAAGCTACAGCAGAGGATATAAGAAAGAGGATTCCAAAGCAAATGGCAAGAGGATGAGTCAAGAAGAAATTGACAAAGAGGTTACTGAGTTAAAAGAACAACTCAATGCATTAAGGAGAATGCTTGAGGAAAGCTAGAGACTAGGTTGGGTCCTGAGGAAAAAACCAGTAAAATGGCAAGAGATATAGAGAAGGCTATAGCAAATGGAAGTAAAGTGGTTGAAGGAAAAACTCAAGGAAATTGAGTTAGAAATGGAAGAATCCATTTGTGAATCAGAACAAGGAGAATTTTTTTAGAGAAAGTGAAGATGCAAACTTGAAGATTGAAACTTCAAGTGAGGCCAAAGGGTCACATGGTTTTAAAACTGACAATTTGTGTATGTTTGCAGGTGAAACATGTAAAGAAAGACAATTGGTTTATATTGTCATGAAGAAGGAAGAAGACGAGCAGAATCCAAATTATGTTTTGGAAGAAAATGAGATAGATAGGTCTCATATGCAGCTAGAGGAATATATCAAGCAACCAAGTGAAGGGCTTGAGGAGATTGAAGAAGAGACTATCAAAGAATTTCTAAATCATATGAATGATTTAGAATAGCAAGGAGATATGATGGTTGAACCATCAAGTGAGACCACAGGGTCTTATATTTTTAAAATTGATAGTGTGTGTATGATGGCAGATATTGCAGGAGAAAAGCAGCCTTTTGAAGATATCTTCACAGGAGATGAACATTTAGAAGCAAAAGGTGACAAAGAAAACTTTTCAGAAGAGGAGGAATTTGACTGCATATAGAACGAAAGGTCTATGGATAAGTGTATAAAAGTTGTCATGGAGATGAGGAATCAGGATCTTATTCTGATGAAGAATGAAGGAATACTATCTTGGAAAGGTAATCAAATGAATTTTATCGATGTTATTGATGATAATGCAGATGGTGAGGCAAGTATAGCTCTTGAGGAAGATAAACAACAAGAGGTTGAAGGCAATCTTGACGAAGAAACTATGTTAGCTGAAAACATAGTAAAAGATCATCAATTCACCATGATGATAGGCACAGTTGAAATAGCCATGAAAGTTGTTGAGACAGTCAGTGAAGAAGAAGAACATCTACTGAAAGATGTTAAGGAAGAAAAAGTCTATGGGAAGGACTTAACAAAGGGAGAAAGGACATCTGATGATCTATCCATAACAAAGTAAGGTATGGAGAATTGTGTAAAATTTCCAAAATCTACTCCAATTGAAGTCATTGAATTATATAGAAAATCAGATTTTCAAAGAAGGGAGTTAGAAAAACAGAGAATAGATGTTCAAGGTAGACTGCTGAAAAGGGAAGGAAAAAGAATTGTCATGAATGACAGCCACAAGAGAAAGGAGGTGATAATGAGAATTCAGCAGATTGACACTGCAAAAGAAGGAGTTCACTACAGTGGACAAAAGCAGAAAAATATCATTGAAGAAGATGGTATGAAAGAGAGAATTCAGTTGAGAGTTCAAACCAGCATACTAATGAGCTGATAGAGGAGAAAGAAACAGAGCAACAAACTGAATTGTTGCCAAAGGGAAACAAGGCACAGCAGCCTTGTGTGTTTAATTTTAACAAGTGTTTTGTGAGTGCAAGTTTTGCTGCAAATGCTAGAGGAGATTTGGCACAGCTAAGCCACTTAAAGATGGAAGAAGCAGATTTTGTGGAAGAATTCATTCCATGGAGCAAGGATGTTAAATTGCTGGAGAGAGTGCTAGACAGTCATGATTCAGTGCAAGACGGTAAGGATGATAGGGAGGCAGTAAGAAATACAAAAGTTGGAGCAAGTAAAAGAGAAGTCAGCAAAGCAACCAAGACAAAGGTTGAAGCAAGAAAAGTTAAAGTCAGCATAGGAGTCACAGCAAGCGTTGAAGCAAGAGCAAGAAAACCAAAATTTGAAGCAAGCAAAGCGAGAAGAACAGAACAAGAAACAGAACAACAAATTGAAGAACTAGTGGACAGCAGCAACAACTTGAAACAAAAAGAAGGAGGCAGAAGTAAGAAGCAGAATATGAACCAGTCCAAAGATGTACTGGAAACAGAGATTGAAGAAATGTGGGATGTTGAAGTTGTTCAAATGGAGGAAAATGGTAGCAGCAGGAAGCAAGATCAATCAACACTTGAATCTGATTGACAAGAAGAATAAGATGGATCAAAAGACAGCAGAAGTGCAGCAGCAACAAGGGAACAAAGCATGTGGACAATCACAGAACAAAGTATGGGATCCAGGAAGACTAAGACCAAAAGACACATGATCAGGAGATCATGAATATTTTCTACTTTGGGAGTCTGATGCAAGAGCATTAGCCCAAGAGAAAATCATTGTAAATAAGTAGACATAGGGGTCATGTATTTTTAGGAAATAATTTTCCTAAGTCTCAAATCAATGTAATATCTAGGCCTTAAGTGATTTAATTAGATATGTGAGAAGAAATTGTAAGTACCCTCGAATAAATGAGGACATGAGTGGCAATAATAACAAAAGAGCCTAAAGTCAATTAGGACTCTTAGAACAGTTCATGATTCTAGAAGCGAGAGAGAGTTTTTAGGCATTAAATGGAGAATAGACGTGGACCATTGAGCTGAATAAGGGGACTTTTCTGTTTTAATACAGAGAAAAATATGGAATGGATAAGTCTATCAAAGACTTATTAATCTGCCACACATGTATTTTGTAGCGAGCTTTAGGGCTTCAGTGGAGTGATTCAAGGAAAGGATTGATCGGATCCCTGCAGTGATCTAATCCAATGTATTCTTATAAATAGTGAACTTGCGCGTTCAATTAGAATATAGAGAGAGGGACAGATAGAATATATGTAAGCTTATGGGCAAAGTCAAAAGGGAGAGGCCGCAACATTGAAGAACTAGCCTGTGCGAGACTCAGAGTCTCTGATATGTAAATTGTTGTTTATATTAATATATGGAGATGTTATTTCCTGACTGTATCAGTATGTGAAGAGTATTTCATAAATGATTTACTGTGAATTCATAGGTTTTGTAACTATGATTGAAGGCAAAATTCTAAAGGACGCAAAAGAACGGAGTTGAACCAGAGGGATCGTAGAAGGGTCATTGAACCTAGTTGAAGGATCAGAGAATTCACTAAGGAGTTCAGCTCAAAGGAAGTTGAACAGTGGAAGTAGAAGGTAGAGTTTGAAGAATGTGCAGAGAAGAAGAACGATTTGGAGAAATCGTATTGATCCACTTGAAGGACCAAGAGTTGCTTTGAAGTGACGGCAATTAGAGGGGCATGCGAAATGAAGCCAAGAGGAAGAGTCGCAGCGAAACAACGAATGGGGAAGAACCTCCGAAGAACCCAAAAGAACCATAGAAACCATGGAAATGGCGTAAAATCTAAGAAAAGGAACGAGCAGAGAAGTGAATCACTCAGGAGTCGTCGTTAGATCTGTGAGATCAACAGTCATGATCGAAATCGCAATCGCATTTCGACGAAGATAAACGACAACGACAATCGAATGGAGTGTAGCAATATGTCGATAGCGATATCGCTGATAAGTGCTAGTCGGTGATCGGAGATATCGTCTGATCGGAGAGCAGGCCTTAATGTAGTGTCGCACTGTGGAGCGACTAAAGGAAGCAGACCTGACGCATTTATAAACGTGGGTTCAATGAATTTGAAGTCCGATATATATGTTCAGCAGAGTTTCCCTTTGTGAACAAAAAAGGTATGAATTAAGCGCGATAGTGTATTTCCCGATCCTAGAGGGAAATTGCGTATCGGGGAACAGGTGGTATATATATGTATGCATGACTAAGGAAAGATGTGATGACCGATTGCGATGAGGTTTAACCTCAGGGACTGTGCAGAAGTCCGTACGGAAGGTGGAAAGAAGGTATGTTTGCAGGCATTTTCTTTGTTAATGGGTTTTATAAGTAAAGGCGTTGATAAAGCATTTATGCGATAGATATATATATTAAGAAAAGGTTTGATATTTGATATAAGTCCTGATATGAGGTTTGGCGAGGTGATTGGTTTCGATAACAAAGGAACTATGCATACTATGGGTATGTGCAGGTGTTACCCTGCACCATGTATGGTTAATGAAGATTTGACTCCATTGAAGAGTTAAATACCTGGGACAATGGTGTTTATGCATATTGATGCATAATGTGGGAATGTGTGGGTGTTACTGTGCATCAGATTTATCAAGCAGAGAGGGATCAAATTTCTTTTCACTCTAAAAGAGGTATGTATCTCATAATATTTGAACCTCTCGACGCTTGGTAGATCTATAGTTAAGATGGATCTAGGCTAGTTTTATTATTAATATAATTATAATTACAATATTTATTTTAATATTTTATTTTTATTTTATTTTTTATTTTATTTTTTTTATTTTTATTTTTATGTTTATTTTTATTTTATTTAACCAAAGTCAAAATGTTTACCAGACATTATAACATCTCTACATATTGGGTTGGGTTGGAGAGCGTCTTTCTTGGCAATTACGTTTAACCTTTTATTATTTTTTAATTGACACCTTTATTATTTTTTAATTGACCCCACATGTAACTGTTTAGAAACATATATGCCACTACAACATCTCTCCCATAACTTTTTGCTTTTAGATTTAATTTAAAAAATCTTATAAAATAAAATATTTTGATTTTGAAATGATTTATTGTTATTGGTAAAGTGGTACTCATAAACCATGTTATTAGCCCATGGTATTGTAACAAGGTTTATTTAAGAGTTAATAATATTCATGGTAAAATGGGGGCGAACATTCATGGTCAATAATCTTGTTATATTATAAATATTAATTCTTTATGTGCTTATTAGTTAATTTTAAATATGGTTATAGAATCATTATTATAATTTATATGATAAAATGGATATTAATTTATAGCCACCATTTATATATTATATATTTTAATGTCATTTGTGTATTATGGTTTTTTTGTAATTTTATTAATAAAAACAAAATTACAATTAAAAAAAATTGAATTTAAAAGATATTTATATCTAATGTTTAACATCTCACATCACACACCTACACATATACCCTATACTGGGTTGTTACATAATGATTATTTTAAAATAAAAAAGTGTATAAACATGTGTTAACATCTACCAAATGTATGTATGTATCGTATGTTTATTTTGGAATAAGGTTTTCAAAATTCTAATTTAGTTATCAATAATTATTAGGTGGATAGTAAAGATATGAACTCTACCATACTAGACTTGGAGAACCAACATAACAAGTGCCATATAAAATAAGTTATGGTTTTTTGGACATCTTATATTTATAAGCCATTATTTTGTAACAAAGTCTTTGTAACAAAGTCTATATACAGATCAAAAATCGATAATAATAAAAAAGTTGAATTTTTATAATTAAAAATTAGTGTTTATATATAGAGAGAGAGAGAAAGAGAGAGAATAATTCTTATATTATTATTTTTATTTATATAATTTTTAATAGTTATTTTTCAAAAAAATTGCAATTTCCCAAACCAAGGAAATTGTTGTATTATAGCATTTTATTACTATTCGAGACTATGACTCAATTCATATATTTGGTATAGAATTTTTAAAAGAACATCCTTATTCTGATTATCTCTTTAACGATTTATATATGTACTCTATTGTTTTGATAGAATAGTATCAATTTTCAATTCATATATTTGGTATAGAATTTTTAAAAGAACATTCTTATTCTGGTTATCTCTTTAACAATTTATATATGTACTCTATTGTTTTGATCGAATAGTATCAATTTTTATTTTAATAGGGAACAATTGTTATTATCTTAATGAACCTTCACATAGAAACTTTTCTAAATTTTTTTTACATTTTCACTTCAAAGGCTTTTATACCATGACTAGTTATTCTTTTAAAATACTAGAGGCAACTGCACCTTAGAATTATTATTCTCAATAATATACTTTGTAAATTGTACTTGAATTATTATTCTCAATAATATAGTTTGTAAATGGTATTAAAATTATTATTCTCAATAATATAGTTTATAAATTGTACTTAACCATATATACAGGTATATATAATTGAACATGAAATTTAGCCTGAGTTTATTTATAAAAAACTCTTATATGGTTATTATATCTTTGAATTTACATAGTACTCGTACGTTTCTTCGTATTATTTATATATATATATATATATATATTTCCTATATTCACAATTATAACCTGTTATTTCCTTACATATATTAACAATTATAACCTGCTCCGTCCTTAAGTGGAATTTATCAATATTTATTTACTGCGTTTAAAACAGTGTTCGTGTAATAAGCATTTTTTTTAACCGAAAAGTAAATAGTTACATATGCTAACAATTATAACATGCTCCTCCTTTAAGTGGAATTTATCTATATTTATTTACTGCGTTTAAAACAGTGTTCGTGCAATAAGCATTAATTTTTTTTAACAAAAAGTAAATATTTGGTTTGTTGTTTCTCACTAAAATTATTTCCAAGAGCCCAGAGTTATGAATTTTTTAATTTCGCTTTTGGAACTCAAATCTGTCTTATTCAATTTACATGGAAGTTCACATCCTTTTCAAAGGCTCATAACTATTTCTGGACTCGTTTATTGAGAACCCATGACTGAGTCTTTTCTCGGTTTGGTCTCAATTTCTTTTGTTTGAAGTAGAGATATTTTATATTTTTAGGTTTTTAAAAAAGAATTTATATACTTTTTCATATTCACTGTAAAAATCTAAAGCTTTAAAAAAAAAAAAAAAAAATCTCATAAATTAGTACACAAAGATTGTCCTTTCTGACTTTAATGTGATGCATTTTCAATCATTTTAGTTCTTCCATTTATTTATTTTCTTTGTAATTATTGATATTACTATTTTATTTTGCAATCAAATTATACCATTAGAATAGGTCTAATTTTTCTCTTTCACAAAAACATCAAAATCCATTCATAAAATATTATAGTTGAAATAGACTTTTCGAAAACACCGTAAATTGTAGAGTTACACAGAAGTAGAGAATTAGTAATAGACTTTTGCTTCTAACATAAAATAAAACAAAGTTAGAGAACACCGATTTGGTAATAATTTTGGGAGATATATGGCTAATTATTTGGCTCCTCTCAACCTTGACATAACAAACAATGCTTGTCCCCCAAGCAAACCAGACCTACAATTTCTTGTTGTTTATTCTTCTTTGCATCTCTTCGGTCTCTCCCATTTTGTTCTTGGAATGATTGAGACAAAAGAAAGAGAATTCCCATACAATTTCCATCTACCACGCTTTGGGTGGTTCTCAGTTGCCTTAGCCTCATCAACAGGTGGCAGTAGTTAACTTCTCATTAATGAGCTCTTGTTTGCCTTCTCATTGAAGACAACTCATTGCCTTCTATGAGACATTTAATTGGTCAATATCATAATTTAGAAATAAATTTAATCACCCATATTAGATGCCTATGACTTGCTGATGGATAATAATATTTTCTGTTGTTGCAGTCTTTTTCCTCTTTTAGTCATCTATATTTAGCCATTAATTTCTTAGTTTGACTCTATTCATAAAATAAAAATATAATTACAATTTTGCAACAACAACTTTACATTAGGTGTTATCACCAAAGTCTTATCTATCTTTTAGTGTACATACTAAATCAAAATTAAACTTATGCATATTTAAGTACATTGAATTCCTTAAGCCCATTGATATCGCAATATGAATATTGTAACAAAGTCTAATTAATAGTTCAAGAATCTCCATGATAATATATATATTATATTATATTAATATAATATATATAATCAAATAATAATAATAATACAATTATAATTTTATTTTTACCAACTTGGCTTTTTTTTCTTTTTTTGGTAAGTTAGAAGATTTTGTATTACAAGTATTGTACAAAAATTACATGCAACAAATCTCTTTGGCCCGACAAATACCAACCATAGTTAGGGGCCAAGAGGCTATAAGTCAAGAGAGTGAAAAAACAAGAGGAAACATCTGCCCAAAAAGGAGAAACGAGATGTCCTCCAAGAAAGTTCTTTGCATCATTACATAAAATATTGTAGGGAAAGGAACTCAAAAAGCATTGAGACATTATGTGGTGGTTGCATGAAAAACTACCTCGAGTTGCATGCCTCACCCAACTAGCACTTTGGAGGGTCTTCCCAAAGCACTGGGGTAGGCTTGTACTGGTCTTCATCGTCGGGGAGGGGGTGCCCCATAGAGGGAGCTTACTGGACATCGTTGGTTGCACTATCTACTGAGGGGTCTGTGCAGTACCATGGTTTTTGACATGGGAACCCTTGCTGCTAAAGGGATCCAAGTCAACAAGAGAGGTCTTCATGTCTCCACATGGTTGTTAATTCTTGGGAAATGGACTGCGAAGCCTCGCATGGTGTGCGGCCATATGAATAGGGGAGTGTGAGGGACATTCGTTCACTATATCAATTGAAGGGGAAGAATAGATCTTAAGTTGCATTCTCGAGGTACCAACAACTCTTTGTATCACAACTTTAACGTGATGCAAATGAAATTAGATATCCAGAACATTGCCCTCTAGCAAAACATTCATGCCCTCTTGGTCCCTAAAGTGGCAGCCAAGAAGATTGCGCACAACCTGAAGGTTGTCTCCCGTGAATTGAAGCTCCTAAGCTTATGCATCAGCTATCATTCGAAAATGATGATAGGCGATGCTACTATCAAAATGCTCGTCACCTTGTTCATGCTAGGGTGGGAGGGAAGGCTTGACCCTACCCCTACCACCTCTATAGGGGCGCCCATGATGACACACCATGTTTGCAATAATTCCTATCGCAATTCCTGTTAACCCAATTCTACCACCATCTGTGAGCTGCTTTTTTGTGCCTTTTATCATGGTACCCATCTCACTATGTTGCAAGACATGTGTGCCGGGCCATAAATGCTCAAGGAGTGTGGGCTTGCCACCGACTCCCTGTCTCGGACAATGAGCACGGTGGAGGGCATGCCAATGCTGTCGCTTGCTAGAAATACTAAGGGGGGTGAATTAGTATTTCCTTTCAATCAGTTAATTTTTAATCTTCAAAGCATTAAACTAATGTTATCAATAGATCAAACATAAATCGCATCACATGACCAATAACAAACACCATTCAACAATTCACGACATCAAGATAGTACACAAGATATTTTTGAGGTGGAAACCCTTCTAGGAGAAAAACCACCAAATGCTTCTTAATATAGGCCTTCAAATTTTACATCAACAGGAAACTCCAACTTCCAAATTTTTTAGCATCAACTGAAGGAGGCTCCAATCCCCTGGTTTACAAGCTCCAACCTGAAGGAGACTCCACTCTCCTACCTTGTACCACCCTGCCACCCTACTCAGCAAGTTGTCACTTTCCCTGAAGACTCCAACCTTCAGCTCACCATGGCAAACCACATTTGAAATATTTTCAAACTAGATCCACCTCTGCTCCATATCAATACAAAATAAATTGCAATATAATCTATACTAAATCAAATCTACTTCTACTCAATATGTATATTAATAACAATCCCTAACAACTTACATCAATAGGAAATTCATTGCCCATCTCTACAATGGTCATCATCATACATGTTAGCCAAGTACTTTGTCCTTTCAACAATACCCTCACATATACATTAGCTTATGCATAAACCTTAGCATCTACGATCAACAAATCGTAATCTCAAGTCACATCAGCTTGTTAAACCCTAGCATCAGCTTGTCAAACCTTGTCATCCTTAATACATCAATCATACCAGCCTCTAAATATCAATAGCAGTCTCAATAGTTTTGCTCACATTATATATGCCTTTGTCAGACAACTTTTCTTAAGGCTCAACCCTAGAACTTTTGGTCATATGTTGCAACAAACTCTAACTACCCAAACTGACATCATTATCCATTACATTGTACTTTGTAGCCAAGTCTCCAAGTAGTAATATAAGAACAAGCCTTATGGAAACCCTTGTTAGCAACAAAATGTTTTCAACAAGACATTATATGGATAACAACACTATAAATCCTAATACCATTAACCCATCAAATAATTGCTAAAACACTTTAGATTATTTCTATCATGGACCTTTGTTGCTTCAACATTAATAATTTCAACAACTTCATTGTTTGTGTTCGATCATTTAAAGTAGTCCTACTCGAGACAATAAGAAACCATAATTCCGATGCTATGATGTCTTCAATTCATTGATGCAAATGCCACCTTCAAAAACTTTCAATGTCAATATTGTACCCTTCAGGTCAAGACTACTTTTTGTCATATATGAAGGCACCTTTGTTCATTGTTCTTTACTGTAACATGCTTTAGAATACAATAAGTTCAAGATTGCTACCACCAATGAATCTGTCCACAAGTCTTTCTAGGACTGATATTGAGGGTGATTAACATGATTTAACACTTAGTGCATGCCTTCATAGTTGATGTAATACACGCATAGTAATTTCCTTTCCCTTATGTCAAATAGGACTGCACTTTTCAATTATGACTCTGCCCTCAACAATTTATAGCGGCAAAACCCTAGTGTGCACTTTAATGACTGGAAACTCCCTTCAAAACTTGAAATGTCTTGAACTGATTATGCCACAAAATTGCTTAGGATCACAAGTTAAGGACAAATAAGTCACTAGATGCTCTTCCACAGTTCTCAATTTGACCATTGTAGTGTTCAGTCTTAAGGTTCAAATCAAGGACAAAAGTGTTGAAAACTTGCTTTAGATTGAGGGCTAATTATACCCTTGAAGAAGGCCGAGTATAGATAAATAATTTATGAATATTTGTGTTGGGCTAAAAATTCTCCAATAGTTTCCTTTGACTTGTTTAGTCTATGCTCGCAAAGAATCTCAAGAGAGTGTTGTAGGTGTGTGATTGATTGAGGGCCAAGTACACCTCATAACTGCCAATACAAGAGCCACCAAAAGATGCCCTATGAGGGTCGAGTCAAGCTGCTCAAGGGTGATGTTTTACGTAGAGTTTTAGTCTTAAATTACACCACAAATCAATGCCCTTGGAGGGGCATATTAGCATAGAACTTTAGGCCACATACCAGTGCTCAAAACAATTTTATTTGGAGGGCCGATGTTGAGCCTCCACAATTGCCTTCTTTTGATAGTTTACCTCCCATTTTTCACCCATTTTGTCACTTATTCTCATATCATTATACCTTTACCATGAGTTAAGAGTAATCTAAGCCATGAAAATACATTAATCAATTAGACTTCCATTGTTATCTCAAATTTCTATGTTGTGTTTTATAAAATTGGTTTGATTAGACATAAGCTATTGAATTGCATACATTCTACAGCTCCTCTAACATTATGCAGCTGATTTGAATGTTCTTTATAATCTCATGAGCTGTAAATTAGTTGGAGCATATCCACATTTGCCAAATATTGTCAAGATGGTGATCCACCTATTTGTTGAAAATAGCAACAAGAAATGATAAAAATAGAATCTAGAAATTCTAATTTTAATTTGTCCTTGAATTAAAATCGAATTTAGTCTCACCGGCTACTTGGAATTAATTAATTCATTCATTATGGATTAATTAGTTGGAGAAATTCAAGTTAGAAGTCTTTCTGTAGTCATGCAACAATTATCCCTTAAATTAAGGATATTATCCCTTATTTAAGGAGATAAGATTGAGTTATATTTGAGTTGTAATTAGTTAGCTCAATTTACTAAGTTAAGCCTAGTTAAATTAGTTCCAAACTATTTGAGGAACTAATTGTGAGTTATCAGTCAGTTGATGCATGCATGCACTCAACTAGTATACTCCAGATAACTGAAGATTCCCTCATCAAAAACTCATGCATGTCTATTCTGAGAAAGGCCCAGTTGAGCTAAATGTCAAGGACAATGTACTATCAGTTGCATGTGTTTTCCTATAAAGGAAACTCAAGCATGCATTCAAGGGAAGGTTCCTTGAGGATTGCGCAGTTCTGACAGGGTGTAGGATCAGTGTGAGAGATCAGTCTTCCACTTGGTAACAAGAGGATCACCCAGGAGAAACTACGGAAGGAAATAGGAGCTTGGAGGGCAGAGAGGAAGGCTTGTGAGAAGCTTTGATGAGCATCTAGGAGGATTGTACTGAGAGTTGGCTAGCTGTGAGAGCTAAGGCTTTGTATAATTCTGATGTATTTCCACCTTGTATGATAATACAGATAGTGGGGTTTTTAGCTGAGGCTTTCCCCTGAGTATTTTCTGTGTTTCATGTGCATTGATTCTTCTTCTTCTTGTTATATGTGTTCAGCTTGATCTAGCTCAATCTTTAAGCTTACGCAAAGCAAATTGATAGTAGAAGTAGATTATAGTATTTTTCTTTGGTTATATTGCATTATTGGTTTAATCTACAGTCAGATTTTCTACATGCTCTTAGTGCAAGATTTGTGGAGAATTTGTAGAATTTCAACATGGTATCAGAGCTAGGTTGATCTATAGAGAAATTTCTACACTATTTGTTACATATGGAAGTCCTCATATTGATCATAGTATCAAGTTCAAACTCACAATCAATGTAATGACGAGAATACCTTTTGGAAAGCAGAATATCAAGTGACCGAGATTTTGAACGAGATCTAATAATCTAAGGAAAGTGTTGTGAACTAAAATTTGATGATATATTTTTTCATGATTCGCTTCTCTCATAGTGAATCATGAAAAGGAGGACTCTTCTTTAACTTGAATGATTGAGATGTCAATTTAGTTTCCAAATGATTAGCCAATAGACTCAAAGTTGTTAATTAGAAACTCTATATAAATGCTTCACCTGGAAGCGAATGATAGTTTGGAAGTTGATTTATATTTACAAACTTGTTGTATTTGAAACTTTGTTTTACACACTGCAATAATATAGACTTTGTTACGGTGTTGTTATAATCTTTGGTGGTAGTCTTAAGTTCGTGCTCTGAAGTTTCCACTCACTTATACATCTCAGAAGGGCCCCCTGTAGAAGTGCAAGATAAATAATATAGTTGTCATTTGATTTCTTTCTCTTTGTTTCATGTACATGCTTTAGATTAATGCTTCATTCTAATTCAAGATTAGATGGTATGTTTCCTAGCTAGATTAATCATGTTTTTTACTCATTAGTTTATGTTTATTTTCTACAAGTCAAGCGCTTGAGTAAAACTAAAAACAACAAAAAGTATTCATTTAATTGCTTCTTAAATTGCTTAGTCTCAGATTTATAATCATGGATGGTTCTAATTTGATATGCACACATAGTAATCTCATTACATCCATTTAATTCCTTATTGCTCTAAGAATAGGTTGCCTTTACATTTCATAGTATAGAATTAATTTCTTATATGTTGTAGAATTTATTGCTTTGCTAGGAAGAGAATTTACTATTTCATGCTAATTTAATATTCATAGAATAGACTTTCACTGCTTTCTATATTATTTGATTTTTCATAAAGTTGCATTCATGATTCATAGGATATACTTACTTTCATGCTCAATAGAGTAGTTTTACTTTCATGTTCAATATAATAAGAATTCGATTTAAGGAATTTAAAAGGTTATTCGATTTAAGGAATTTAAAAGATTTAAATAGTGTAGAATTAGAATGGCATTGTCATTTCAATTCAATAGACTAAATATTACTTTCCAAGTTCATAACTTGATGCTTTTTATTGCCTTTTGAGAAAGAAAGTGTGTGCATACTCATCTTGGATATTTTCATGAATAGGTTTCATTCTAGCCTTGCAATCATTTTAATAGGTTAACTTCCTTTGAAATTGAGAGTCAAATCCCTAACATATATAGTGCAAGTGTGCTTCAAATGAATATGAATCTTGGATTGATATTTTAATGCATGTTATTAAACCAACAATTAAATTACCCAATAGCCAAAAAAAGTAGATTGGGCTTATACCATAGACCTTGGAGGGACGAGACAAGCACAGAGCTTAAGCCTCGGAACTAGTGTGAAATGCCTCAGTGAAAGTGCATAGAGAAGCATCAGGGAGGTCGAATGAGAATCCCAATGAGTTAATTTTACCCACAGTGAGTAGCCTAGAATCCAAGGACAAAACAAAAAATATGTGCCAAAAAACCACTTGAATAGCCTCAAACCAGTCCATAACACAATGATAGATGAACCTTTTATGCTTCAGCAAATACCACAGATAACTTGTGCCTTCAACAAGTAACTTAACAAAAGACAAGTAAAAATTTGCCATTGTAATTCAGGCCACATGGCCAAATTTCTTATCTTAGATAATCACAAAGGAAATAAAGTAGATCAATGCTTGATGTGTTATATTGAGGACAAGGTGTGTCTTCTATTTATATAAGTCAATAGGCCTTTAGGAGGGAGGTTGACGTGGCCTTTTGGAGGGAAAAACATTTTAAATATTAATTTGAAACTTCATTTTGGAGCCAAAAACCTCAAGGCATTTAAGGTTGACATTAATCAAAATATTTGATAATAAGATTCTATTTTGACCTTGACTAAGATAGGCACGTTTTAATTTAATTTACTTAGACAAACAAAAATTTCTTGCAACACCCTTTGGGGTGCCTTGACTACTGAATGGGGTTCAAACCTTTAAGAAGCCATATCTCCTCAACTAAGAAGAGTTACAAGACATGCCATATACCGTTAGAATCAACACAACGAGGAGCATCAATTGATGAAGGTAGCCAAAGAAAATTCACATATCTTCATCCTCAAAAACTTCAACAAGTGCGGGGCTTCTAGGGTTTCCTTGATTCCTTCCAGGGATTCTTGTCTATTGGAGTTTCCAACTGATGTAATCCATGACGTATATTAAGAGTGTTCAAGAACTCTCATTGGCATGAATGACAACACTATTCAACATTGCTAAAATTTTGGTTCATTCATTCTGGGGTGGCATTCATGGAGGTAATTAATGCCTTGTGAATGTTGTCCATTACCTAGATTCGGGGACCAAGTTGAGATGTATTAATTTTAAATAAATTTAAAATTTACTTAAGTTATTGTTGTTTTTACCAAATCATGAATGATGAAATATGTGATTTGATGCTTATTGTGGATTGATGTCTATCGACATTTACTAGTCATTTAATTTATATGGATACACTAATTTACAATTATATGAACAACGTAGTATACACCCTAATATAATAGATACACAATAATAACCAATATAGATCCATCTTAACTATAATCTACCAAGTGCCAAGAGGGATCAAATCTCTCGATATGCAAACTTCTTTTAGAGTGCAAAACTTGAAAAATGGTTTGCACCTCAAGAAATTTAATAGTGCTTGACACTTATAAGTCTCTCTCTATCTCCCTCTTCACACACATACAATGTGTAATTTTTTATTGTTTAATTTGTTTTTCTTGAATGCATAAATGGATACAATGCCTTAAATGTCCCCTTGAGCACTTTGATTGTGTACACAACTTCAATATCCAATTCCAACAATTTTTGCTAGATTTTAGACAAAATTAACCAAAAGATATGACAAGGCCAAAATATAAAAGAGTGAGAATATTGAAATGTTTTAGCGAAAAGAATTTAAAATTTTTTATTGTTTTATGATGGTGATGATGATGGTGATGATGATTGTTAACGTCCACTGAGACCAAATTTTGATCTATCAGACCTAAAGAAACGAATTATTTAGTAAAATTCTTGGAGAGAAGCCTCCCGAGCTCACTATATTTTTGACAACGTAAAAGGCTAGGAAGGTCAATATTGCAACAAATATTTTGAAACTGAGATCTAATGTGGTTGTACGTGGGGTACTCTAAGAGGAAGAAATTTTCATCCTTGATGTTCGTATTCTCACAGAGATGGCGAAACCTTTCCATCCATGGAGTTTTAGGAACTACCCAACGACCCGTTTCACTATGGAGCTCATGAGAGTTAGTTCTAATCTTGGCTATATTAATTTTCTTCTTTGAGCTAGTTAAAACAAAGAGATATTTTTGATCTTCTAGGGTGGGGTTGATGACCTCCTTATAATATCTTAATTTTCTTTTAGCTGCTAAATCTTTCTCACACCACATTTTTTATTTGAACTTAGAAGTAACAATATTTTTAATGTTATTAATGTTTTGCAATGCAACATTCTCGTCGATCTCCCAGTGGTTTAACCAGGCCCTGGTGTCTTTATACCAACCTCGTTTGAGCCTTAGGTGGTTTTGGTTGGAATTTAAAGCTAGCTTAAGAAGTCTATGGTCTCCTATGTTATTGATTTTGTGCTTGTACAACAGAAAGCTAATCATAGCTAGGCTCTCAATAGGGGAATGACCCACTTCTATAAGGAGAATAGGATAGGGTGTGTTGCTTTTAATTTTTAGGTTATACATTATAAAACGCTTCTGGATTTGCTCAATCTTTCTCCATGATTCTTTAGAGATGCTACAACCCCAAACCTGACATCCATATAAGATAACCAGAGTGACTAAAGTTTCAAAGAGCAATTTCTTTCTATCCCACATTACGAGGTTCATTGTTTTACAATTATTTTCAAAACCAAAATAAGCTTTCCATCCCCCATTAATCCTTTTCTCAATGTTATAGTTCCAGTTAAGCTTGTGATGAATATCAATTCCTAGGTACTTGTAGGAAGACACTTCCTCCAAGTTATTATTGACATACATAAAATTAGTGTAAGTGTCCTTCTTGGAATTGATAATCATAACTTTTGTTTTATCAGTGTTAACAATCATACCCATGGTAGAGCAGAAATCCTTAAGAAGTATAAGTTTCTTATCAAGATCATATGGGCACCTTGCGAGAAGAACAATATCGTCAACGTAGAGAAGAAGGATGATGACTACCCCAACTAAGATCGTGCCAGCACATCCAGCTTCATCTAAACAACCTTCTAGCTTGTCAATGTAAATGCCAAATAGGGTAGGGGAGAGGGGGCAACCTTGTTTAACTCAGATATTACACTTAATATCTTTCGACCACCCCTCATTGCTCTTTAACTTGGCAATTACATTCTCGTATAACCTTATAGCGGCAGCTCTCAACTCAAAAGGAACCTTTAGCTCTTCTAATTTGTTCCAAAGGTTGTTTCTAGGAACCGTATTGAAAGCCTTTCTAAAGTCCACAAAGCAACAAAAGAGATTGGATTTATCATTGCGGCATTCCTCCACAATGATCCTAGCATAACGAGGTGGTATGTCGTTGAGTGCTACTTTCTAAAACCCGCTTGGCCTTTAACCTGCTTACCTTCACTTTCAAGCCATATGCTCAACTTCCTTTCCAAAATAATACCATATAACTTGGCTAGGAGAGGGCTGATCATAATTATCTGATAATTAGAGGGGTTATTTGTATCCCCACTTTTTAAAATAGGGATAATGAGGCTTTGAGTCCATGGTGTAGGGAACCCTTGCTTGACCGCTTGATTGAAAGGCTTGTGAATGTGGGGGATGAGGACAAGACCTCCAATTTTTAAGATTTTTGCCTAGTAACCTTCAATGTCCTTAGCTTTCCCATTAGCCAAGCGATTAACCCCAAAATCAATGTCTTCTAATGAGAAAACTTCTTTTGTTGTGAGCAAGGTTTCAAAGTTATCCATGACATTTGGAGATTCATAAAGCTTTTTAAGATAGGAATTCCAGTCGTGTAAAGAAACTTTATTATTATCTTTATTTTTCCTAGTTAGAATCTGCCTCCATAATTTCTTAGGAGCTACCTTAGAGAGGTGTAAGAGATTCTCTTGTCTTTTACGAATATACTGCCTTTTTTTCCTTTTAGTTAGGGCTTTGTATATTTTTATCATTGCCAATTTTAAGAGATTCATCAACAACTTCCTTAATTGCTCTCCTCGCACTTTTACAATCTTTGTCATACCATGGGTTGGTTTTGCTATTTCTTTTCTTACTTGAAATTTCAATTGAGGACTTGTTAATAGAATATGAGAGGGTTGTAGTAAAATTATGATAGAGATCTTCTATGTTGTCTATACTAGATAAAGGGAGTAAATTAGTTTTTAATTCATTTAGAAAGAGATATTTTTTATTTCTATCAAAGATTAACTTCTTTTGGCTATAAGGATTATCTTCTATGGGATTTCTATGCATGACAAAATTGAGAGTTATAAGTAAAGGCCTATGATCAGAGTTAGGCTCGTGGTCATTTAAGATGTCAAAATTTGTTATTTCGTTGTATAGAGGGAGATCAAAGATAACATAGTCTACCACGCTACTACCAAGCCCATGGATGCAGGTCATCTGGCTAGAATTGGGCCACTTCTTTAGACCGCTGCAAATTATGAGATCCTGAGCACTACAGAGCTTGACTAGCTCCGACCCAAACAAATTATCCTCGAGGTTTTTAGAGCTCCTTTTGTACCAGTTAGCCAGAGGAAGGTCTTCGTCTAACCAAAGAGGATTAGGGTTGGAATGATTGCTTAGAAGAATAGCTTGGTTGCTTGAAGTTTGAGCATTAAAGTCACCCATTAAAAGGATATTGCCTTCATTCCTTAGGCTAGAAATATCATTTCTCTAAACCAATGTAAGGACTATTTTATCTAGATTCTTTTCCTTATAGAAGTTAGAATTGCTGGGGGGTAATAATAGATTGCTATGTAGGTCTTTTTATCATAAATGTCAGTAATTTCTATCCAACTATATTGGTTGTAAGGGTCATTTTTATAAATCCTAGCATTGGGAGAGAGGTTCATTGAAATATTGAAATATATACATATATGCATAGTTGACATTGAAATATTTTACTTAATATGGACATTGACATATTTCATTTATAAATCATATTCTCCATGTTAAAATATTATTCTTTTATTAATATATTTTTAAATACATGCAAATATTATTTAACCTTACATAATGAATCTTTTAATTTATAACTTACATTGAATATTTTTATTATCAATACTATCTTTTTGAATTCCACATATCAATTTTATATTAAAATTTGAATGCATTAAACATCTCCTTTTATTAATAAAGAAACTAAATTATTTTAATTTTGATTTTTTTAGGCATTGAAATATTTTAATATATATGTGTGCGTGTGCATGTGAAGTTAATATGACAATGTATTAGTTAACATGAATATTCAAAATTGTTGAGCCGAGAGGCTCATTCTATAGCCCAGTGTGATGTGTAACATTGTTCGTTCGTCATCAAAGTTAAAATTTTGCTCATGTGGGCCAATTTTTTCTTTTTAAAACTAAAAATATTTTTTTTAAATAACGATACAAAACATTAAATAATGTGGGATCATAAAAAATTTGTACGTGAATAAGTTGGATCCCTCTCGGCTCATGTTAGATCTGTATTTAAAATGGATCTTATTTAAGTTTTATATTAAAATATTTATAAGTTAATTCTAACATTTATTTTATTTTTTAATTTTAATTTTAATTTCTAATTACCTTATTTTTTTTAGAGTTGATATAAAATATAGACATCAAAATATTTTATTCGCGATTGAAAGTGACAATGAAATATTTGTACATCTCTTTCACACTGGATTGGAAAATAAACAACCAATCGTGTCAACACAATAAGAGTGAGATTATTAATGTATTATATTGTTTTTCATTAAATTTAACCAAACATGTATATTCACTCATGTTTTTATTAGTCTTTGTCTTGCCGGGTCCTATAACATTCGCCTTGCGGTCAAAGTGCATTGACTCTACATTATTTTAATGTTTTTTTGCAATTTTAACCAAAGTTTCAAGAAAATGCTCAATATTTCTATTTTCCCTAAATTCAAAAATAATTTCCTAAATTTTTAGAAATCTTATTTCTAATTTGTGATTGGCTCAGCGAGCTCTAATGAGACATAATTCCCTTGGTGGAGGGCATTTTATTTTTGGTATTTGTCAATGCCTGACAATTCATTAAAAAAAAAGAAGTAAATTTGTGAGTGGTCATCCTGTCGGTGAGTGCTTTGTCACTGACACTGACATTGTTTAATGCCCTAACCAGAATTTAATACCCTAACCACAATTAAATCTTGCAAATTCTACTTAAATGTAAGAGTTGTAATTTTAAACAGGAATTTATCAATTTGATACATAGATACATACATGGCTTCCGAGTTTGAAGTCAATTCCGCGTTGTTGTAGCAAACAATTTGCTCATGTTACCAAAAGACCAAAACCTCTCTGCCAAACTGGCACAATCTCGATACCTAGCTCACATAATTCAAAATTTGAAGTAATCTAGCCCCATGCCCAAAAGCTTCAAAAACAACTGCTCAAATTTCCTCTTTGTTTATAACTTTCTTCGTATTTCCTTCTCTGTTTCTGTAAAAAAAAGAACTCCCATTTTCTGTCCTCCTCAATTCTCTTATAACATCTCCTCTTTCACCGCCCCCCTCCACCGTCTCCATATCCTGGTTTAAAATAAAGTTTTATGGCTTTGAGTTGGTCACAAGTGGAGCGAACTCTTGCTTCCATGGCGCTCCTTTTGAATTTTAAAGTAAGATATTTATTTTGTAAAGTGGCCTTCCTTCTCAATTTTAAAGTAAGATATTTATTTTATAAAGTGGCATTATAATTATTAAGTTCACACATTACTACCAATGCATTATTACTTTTATTATGTTTTTTATTTTAACTCATATTCATAGTTTGATTTAATTTTATACTTTAATTAAAAATATTTAATTTAATTCTTATTTATTTATTAATTTAATTCTTTTATAAATTTAATTTAATTTATATTTATATTTCAGTATCTTTATTATATCTATGTTTTTTATTTAAATGATATATATAGGTATATAAGAGTGGTGCACATATCAAGGCTTTACTTGATATATTTATTATATTATGGTGAGTTACGAATTTATTTCGATAATGGATTCGTCAACTTAAACTTAGACATTTTTCATATTAGTCGTTATGTATATTAGTGCAATACATGTGTTTTATGCATATGTAGCTATCATATGGATGTGTCGTTTGTATGTTAATATTTACATTATGTTTGTAATTGTAGGTGGGTCATTACACATTGATATTGTTATGCTACCGTTATGTCCAATGATATCAAAGCGGACACAGTTGCGAGTCCTTTACGTAGGCAAAGGTAGTGAACAAATCTCTAATCAACTATTGCACAATCAACTTTTGAGTTGGTTGCAGGTCCTTTACGTAGGCGAGGGCAATGAACAAATCTCTAATCAACTTTTGCACAATCAACTTCTGAGTTGCAGGTCCTTTACATAGATAGATGGTTGAACAGTTCTCCAATCAACTTCCGCACAAAGACCTCTGCATAATGATTTGGGGATTTGCATCTAAAATGTCAAAATGGCATTTATCAAGGGTTTTCATGGCAGTTTCTACCTATTACTAATTCGCATCAAGCCCTAACATAAAGCATGAAACATGGTTTTTCTAGATTCTAATCATGTAAAGACATTTTGCTATGTAAAATCAAGTTGATTGCTTGCAATTATGCACGTGTATCAGAAAGAAAGTATTCTTTGCAATGATTGTGGAAAGGAAAATAAATGTGTAAATTTTATTTACCCTTTTGCATTCTTCCTAGCACTATCCTTTGTAGCTTTCAATTCTTGAGCTATAATAATAAATAAAGACATTTTCTGCGAAGGGAAGATGTTGGTAGATACAGACAGGACAAGGCCAATAGGATGGCCTAACTACAACTGTTATGGATGAGCGTTATCTTTGATAGTATATGCCCAACATTATCGATAGCATATGCCCAACCTTATCGAGTCGTATGATTACATAAGGACAAAGGAGTTTAGTTCAAAGTCCCCATTAATTCAATAATGAATTAGAATTTTAGATTTTCAAGGAATGATAAAACAAATATTTATGATGATTCGTTGAGAAATTGTCTTCCCTATCCTCAGGCCATGAGTCGCAGATGCCCACTCCTCATGTGATTTTAACAGTCCTTAAAGCAAGCACTGTTATCACTCCCTTTCCATTGTCAACCATTACAAATTCTCGCAACTTGTAGAAAAGAAGTTACACAGAAAACACCAACTCTGACGCCATCATGAGCTGGCTTTTTCACTGAAGTTTGACTCGTGGAGCACTTACAACTGCGTCAAACAAAATTGGCTTATGGCACTTCGAATCCGACGATCCCCAAAATTATTGGATAATGGATAGTTTGAGTGCATCTTTTGATTTGTTGATTTGGGGTAGCATCGGATGTGCTCTAGCCACGAAAATGGTGGAGGGGCTAAAGCACATGAGGTCTCTAATACCTAGAAATGGTTTGGGCAGAATCTAATGAGTTTGGGAGATATTAAAATAATGAATATTTTTAATGGAGTCCCTAAGTCTAAACTTAGGGAAAATAAAATATTAATGTGAATTAATATAAAACTGAGTTAGAATGGTCCAAAAGTCATGGATCAAGCAAGATCTAATCTTAGCCTTTGATTAGGGACTTAGTCTCGGCCGCTGAATTGTCAACGAGAAAAGTATAAAAGGAGGCTTGAGGGCCACTTGGAGAATAGACCAAGAGATCAATATTTCAACTTTCTAGGGCTAGGTATGCTGAGAAAGTTGAGAGAGTGATCAGAGTTGTAGCTAAGGGGTAGTGAATAGAGAATAAGAGAGGCAGAGATAGTACTAGGAGGATCAGCGCAGTAGCCGGAGAGAGGGACGCAGAACCAGCCAAGGGTTTATGTAGAGGCAGCAAGGGCTCACGTGGGAGCAGCCAAGAGTTGTGCAATGCCTCAGAGGGCCAGCGTGAGTGATACAGAGGGCTAGAGGACTAACGCGGTGCCTTCAGAGGCTGGCGCAAGCCAAGCCAAAGTGACGTTGGGAAAACGCTAGGCCAGAGAGAGTTGACACAATCCCTAGAGGCTGACGTTGGGGTTTCATGGGGAAGATTGGAGTTGTGGATCTGCTAGAGTGTTTATCCGGGGTTTCAGCTGGAATATCTGCTTCCGAGTAGAGAGGTACTACTACCGAGATTTTTCTCTGTTGGGTGAGCCAGATTTGGCACCTAGATTTGGCACCCAGATTGTATTCTGAAACTGCTTAATAAATCAAACCCTCAGATAGTTGCACCGGTTTTCCTGCATTAGGTTTTTTTAGGGACATTAGTCCAAAAACAACGGTGTCACTTGTATGCTTGTTTCTATTTCCTTTCGTTGATGATTTATAATGTGTTGAGCATGTACTTGTATTTATTTCCAGTATTTACATGGTAAATAATTTGTTAATTAACATAACAAGTAGGTGGGAATAAAACAGTAAAGTACATGAAGGGTTTCTAATGGGTTAGACTTAGAAATTCCAACATGGTATCAGAGTGTGGTTGCAAATCACAGGAGAACTGAGGACATCAACTGAGTAGAGTAGCAATAGCAGAAAACAGTTGTCCCTAGTGACAGAAGTTGTTCCTAGTAGAGAAGCAGCAAGGAAGGGGTGATGCAGTGCCTACGTCATCAAGTTCGAGCCAAGAAGAGGCAGTGTAGAGGCTGAGGGAGGCAAAGGCAAGCTCATGCAGAGGCCAGGAGGGTTGACATAGTTGGGTAAGGAAGTTGATTTGCCAGTGTCGGGATTGCGCAAAGCGTAGGAGCTCTAACGTTTAGTTTGTTGGGGTTTAGGAGGTTGTGGATAAGTTGCAGAGTGGAGCTAGTGGGGTACTGTAGTCAGAACAATACCTAACAGGGAAAGGTGTTGGCTACTTGGAGCTTGACCCAGGTTCAGTAGTGAGTTTAACCAAGAAAATCCCATTACTACCGGCCTTTTCGGCAACAGTCTGCGAAGCGCGGACTGAGGTCTCACCCGAGGTAGTATGGGAGGGTGCTGGAACCAGGTTTCCGCACCCTAGGGATGTCTTCATGAAGTTTCTGAAGGTTCGTGATCCTAACCTGCGTGTTGCACTGCGTCGCGCAGTTGAATATCCTTCACGACCTGTGCGCTCCTTTGTCCCAATCGTTTACTGTGCTAATACATTAGTGTTTTACTTAGAGTGTACGAGTCCCATGCTCTTATTACGTATTTATTTTCAGATAAGTGCGCGTAACCAAAAACATATAAATGCATATAGATAAACAACAGATAGAAATCCATATCTACAAACAGATGCACAATATCACAAACCAATTGATCTTTATTAATGATGCCTTCAAAGTTTGATCCAGTACAGACTTGACTCTACACTATGCACTTAGCTACAGGGGTCTACGCACTCAACTACAGACTCTAGGCCTCTGCGCACTCAGCTGCAGAGCCTTCTATCTACTACTACAACCCAAGACTCGAACTTACAGACTCAGTGTTATTCTTTCATCGACACATCCTTTCTTATTACCCGAAACTTAGAACTGTCTCTACACTTAGAGCCTCGCTCAATTTATACAATCCCATGGTCCGCAGACCATGGGTAGGCCGACACAACTTATATTAAATTACATTATTTTAGGGCGGACAACCCTAGACTCTCGCGCTCCTCGCCCCCATTTCATGGGGTCTTTACATTATATTTACCAAAACCCAGGCTTTAAGCCCTAAAAACTTGTTATGGGGGGATTTGCTGCCCAACAGGCCCCCAACACAATCATCTTGACTCGACCCTAGGCACTGTGTGGTGATCTTGGCCCGAAGCCCTTCCAACTGTTCCCGATTTGCGCAAAGGTCCGCAGCACACTGTGTTGTTGTCTACTAGGTCTACTCCCTTCCTGCTTCTGCATTATCAACGTCTGACTTGATTCGCTACTCTGATGTTGGCTTCTCGTACCTGTGTTTATAGTCCTGCACCTCTATCTGACTTCTCGGGTCGTGAAGACTGTGCTTTGGTCAGTTAGTCAGACAACCGGCCCACTTGTGTAGGGCTTTAGGCAACTGCCATTTACCTTTCCTGGGAGGGGTTCTCCATTAAGTTTGACTAGCTGGACTGCACCTCTGTCTGTGACCTGTTTTACTACGTAGGGTCCCAACCAATGCATTTGGAATTTTCCAGGAAATTTTTCGAACTTGCTGTCATACAACAACACTAAATCGTTTACCTTGAATGTGCGCAACTTGATATGGAGATCGTACCAGGATTTTTCGTGTTGTTTCTGTACCTGCTAACGGAATCCTGCCAGAAATCGTTCTTCCTCGAGTTATTCCAGTTGTGCAAGCCTTTCTTCCAAGGTGTCATGGTTTGACATGTTTGTAAATGCTGCTATTCGCAAGTTGGGTACAATGTATTCCATTGGCATGACTACTTCTGTGCCATAGACTAACCGGAAGGGTGTCTAACTCGTCAGTTTTTTACATGTGGTTCTGTATGCCCACAAGAAGGCAGATATGCACAGGTCCTAGTCATTTCGTTACGCGTTACATACCTTAGTCAGCGTGATCTCCAATATCTTTATTGAATGCTTCTACTGTCTCATTGGCTTGCGGATGGTATGGAGTACTTTGTTGATGATACACCTAGAACTCCTTGGTGAGTGCGCTGATGGTTTCATTCAGGAAGTGTGTTATGCGGTCACTCATTAAGATTTTTGGGCTACCAAACCGTGTCAACATGTTATCGAACAAAAATTTTGCTGCCGTAGCGGCCGTGCAATCCTTAATCGGTTATGCTTCTGCCCATCGAGTCAGTTACTCTGTCGTGGTGATGATGTAGTGCGCACCCGTCTTTCCTTGAGGTTTTATCAGCCCCACAAAGTCAATTGCCCATTTTTCGAACGACTGCAATGTCATCTGTGGATTGAGTGGCATCTCGTCCCTTCGTGATGGTTTTCCAGTCCTATAACATATGTCGCAGGCCTGATAGTATGCTTTCGAATCTTGGTGCAGGGTTGGCCACCATAGCCCCGCGCGAAGAATCTTATGTGCTGTCGTGCATCCTGCTTAGTGTCCTCCTGCAACCCACCCCCCCCCCCCCATGTGCTTCTGCGAGGATCTATTCAAATTCAGGTACATATCTTCTCAATATCTCATCGTTTCCCATTTTGTATAGGTACCCTACGATGACAGAAAAGTCCGTCATGCACACCACCAATTCTTTCTTCTATTGGACTGAGTATCCCTTCGGTGCAGTTCCTGTAGTTAAGAAATGGATTATATCTTCGAAATGATTGTCCGCAATGTGCATGGCAAAGAGTTGTGCGTCAAGTAGTCCCTCCTCCAAATTTGTTGGCTCCTCGCCAGTCACAATTCGAGATAAGTGATCTGGTCTTGCATTTAGGTGTCCCAACTTGACGATGACCTCAAAGTCATATTCTTGAAATAGTAACAACCATCTATAGATGCGCCCCCCCAACACAGGCTTGGTCACTAGGTATTTCAATGCGGAATGATCGGTATACATCTTGAAGTGCCCGCCAAGAAAATAATGTCGGTATTTATGGAGCTCGTATACCATTGCCAACCCTTCGTGCTCAGTAGTAGAGTAGTTCTTTTCGGCTTTGGAAAACCGCCGACTTGCAAATGCAATCGGGTGATCCACGCCTTCCTGTGTGAGTACAGCTCCCAAGTGCAATACATGATGCATCAACATGTACATGAAATTCCACATCCCATTTTGGGAAGACCAAGATGGGAGCGGATGCCAATTTCTCCTTGAGAACATCCAAACTTTTCATACAATCATCACTCCAACAATATGTAGCGTCCTTTTTAAATAGTTTTTCCATTGGCGTTATTATTTGGGCATAGCACTTAATAAACTTTCTATAGTACCCCGTGTGCCTCAATGTAGTGCGAAGCTGTTTGACACTTACCGCGCCTCCAAATTCAGAATAACAGCAATCTTCGTGGGGTCCACCATCAGGCCTCGTTTGCAAACCACATGGCCTAGCAAGTTTCCAAAGGGAACAAGGAAGGTGCATTTTTTAAGGTTCAGCATAATCTGGTGTCAACGGAAGGTATCCAGCATCAAACATAAGCTCACTATATGGTGTTTAACTAACCAAAAAACAACCCACTCGTCCAGATAGACTTCCAAGAACATGTGGATGTATTCCTTGAACGCGGCCACTATTATGCGCGAAAATATCGCTGGCGCGTTCTTTAGCCCAAAGGGCATCACGGTGTACTGAAAGCAGCCCCATTTTGTTGCAAAGGTTGTCTTGCTCCAATCTTCTGGCGCGATCTTGATCTGATGGTATCCTAAGAAGCCATCTGTGAATGAGTAAGCGTCCTAACCGCCAACATTTTCCAATACTTCATTTGTGAAGGTGTCGGGAATGGATCATGAACACAGGTGTCATTACGCTTCCTGAGGTCTATGCATATTCTAATTTCGCCCTTCTGTTTCTTCTCTTTCACTACCATAGGACTCACCCAATCGAATTCTTCCACTGGTTCAATAATTCCGGCTGTGAGCATTTTGTCCAATTCATCGTGAAACTTTTCTTTATACTTTGGGTTCAACCGGTAAGGTCACTGCTTAACTAGCTTCACGTCCAATTTCAGAGTGATCCTCATCATTCCTAAGTCACCAATGATCCCTTTCAAGTCTGTGATTTTGGTCGAGAACAAATCTTGGTATTCGCGGAGTAACTCAGCGACCTTATCTACCATGGCATCATCCCAATAGTCCCCAAACGTCGCATACTTCGGTTCGTTTTTTTGCCAATATTTACCTGCTTTGTCTTTAGTAGCACAGTGATGTCGAGATCCTCGATTGATGTTCCTTGAACCTTGTGACAGCCTTCAGTTTTTGGAATATTAACATTTCGGGGGTCGTCGTCATCTTCCTCTACCTACAGGTTATAACACTCTAGGGCACTACTTAACTAGGTCGCCCATACTGGTTGAATCACCTCCGGTGGCTAGTGTGGTATCTTGAAGATGGCGACTTTTACTACTTGCAACGCGTCATCAACAATATCTGACCACCTGTCTTCGAATGTGAATGTTAACAAGAATCCCTCGTGCAAGACATCCCATTCGCCCGTGCCATGTCGGAGTTCTGTCTCAGTATACCAGTTCATGGGTATGACATCCAGGGTATGATAAAATAAATGTACCCATTTAGGTTGTGGTTCTTCCCCATAAGCCTCGGTGCATTTCGCGAGGTGCATGCGTGGGTCATTTCATCCATCATATTTGTCTTCTAATCGTAGCTGTGGTTTCTGGAATCACAGGCACATCATCCTTCTACCTTCGCGCCAGTTCTCAAAATTTCCTTGATGTGTACCCCACCATCGTGCGGGGGTTGCGCGCAATGCCCATTTCAACACGTCAAACCGTTGATGTTCTAGTAGCGCGCTTTCAAATTTGTCCAGGAATTCATCCACCGCTGTCAAGCCATCATACATCGGCAGCTCTATGGTCTCGGTTGCTACACAACACAGTGATCTAACCATGATGTTGCAATTCAGCGTTGTTACTTCTTGCAACTGATTCTGCCATCGTTCCATTTCCTCATCCAAGTCTAAAGTGCAGGAGCTTCTATGCTCCCACGAGATTTCCCCATCTACAGTTAGATTCACCCAATCCTGGTCTCACGTAGTTATCTTGTAAATAGAATCCATCTCATCATCGCGCACTGGTTCAATGTAGCGCGCTCCTTCAGCCGGGTCTAGTAGGATTTCTACACATAGTGACTTTTTTCTCGAAGATCATCTTCCTTTTCTTCAGGTTGATGACTCCATTCATATCAATTGCCCAGTCTAGTCCTAACAACGTGGGATAGGGATTGTTGTCGTCGACAATCTCTATCACTTCAAAGTTCGTCTATGTGCTCATGCCTTCAATATCAACTGTTACTCCTTGCAACCTTCCCATGGGCACAATTTTCTGTTGGTTCGCCATTCGTAATTGAATAGGGGACCACTGCAACACGGGCATGTCCATGCATTCCCATGTCTACTTTGGTAATACATTCGCGTCCGAACCCAGATCTAGGATTACCTGATCTGTTTCATATTCTCCAATCTGTGTAATCAACCGCATTTCTCTTCCAATACGTAATGCATGCTTCCCCATTTTCTGGACGACATGCGGTTCTCCTGACCCCGCGCACCTGGTGATCAGTTCCTGCAGTACTTTAACTGCCTTGTTGTCATGCAGCAGTTTCATGCACATCTCTAGAAAGGTAGTAAGCATGGAAGGATCCATTCCTAGCTCTGGTTGATCATTACTACCTGAAGTAGAGGCCTCTGTGAATCTCCTTTTAGCTTCCATGAACGTTTCCTTGGCGCGTTCTAAGTCAAACTCAGGTTCCTTCTCAGGAGCCTTGAGAACCCATGCATCTTCCTCAGGCTGCTTCCCCTTATCTTCCCCTGTGGTCGCACAACTTCTGAGCATCATGTTTACATTTGGGTCTTCTTCGCATGGTTCAGACCTCATCATTTGGATATTTTGAGTTGGAGACCGCTAGAGTACCACTTTCTTGCACATATGGGTGATCAATGTCGA
The DNA here is from genome assembly GCA_000404065.3 of Pinus taeda. Classification (NCBI taxonomy): domain Eukaryota; kingdom Viridiplantae; phylum Streptophyta; class Pinopsida; order Pinales; family Pinaceae; genus Pinus; species Pinus taeda. The sequence continues at coordinate 79,969 of APFE031350571.1, forward strand.
ACAATCCACTGGTTCATGATCAAACTGAGCATAATACGAATAGGATATTCAGGTTGGGTTAGTACAATCATGGGCATAGTGCCCAGGTCCTCCGCAATTGTAACAAATCAACTGTCCACGGCATGTTCCTGGTCACATTCCTCCTCGTCCTCGACTTCGCCCTTGAAATCTCATGAGCGCCATCCCTGCAACTGAGTTGAGGGCTCGCGTTTCTGTTTGCATCCTATAAGTTGGGGTCTGATCCATCATTAGCTCATAACTACGACAATTGCACTCGTCGGACTACTAACCTGCAAAAATTACAGAACAGTTATTGCGACGTCAGTGTATACTTCTGTGGTAAATGGCAATTGTTTGTATTATGTTTTCCCCCTATCTGGCAGATCGCGCACCATAGGGCAGGCACCACGCTGGGCCCTGCTTGTGCTTCTGGTATTAATGGCATTGGCCCCTCTCCTGCCAAATAGTTCACGAATACTGGACAACGATCCTTGTCATGGCCCTGGCCTTTGCATTTTACGCACCATACTTCCTTGCGCGCCTCTAGCCACGGTGCCCTATCCTGCTTCAAACTTTTCATATCCAAGCATAGATTTTGTAGTTGCGCATGGATTTGTTGAACTCCCAACCCAAAATCTTGTATCGGGGTCTCATGCAACTTCATCGCCATTTCCAACGCTTCGGCCTGGGCTGAAAGCTTCTGTTGTGACAGCGCCATCCTCAGGTGCGGTGTCAAGGATGCCACAAACCATGCGTAGTGCTGCGCATATGTGAGCGTCATATTAGCCTCGAGGATCATACTCTTCAGCCATTGATCTAGATCCAAGGGATTTCACCCAGGATCATCACAATCTCTTTGAACTCGATGATTGACTTGTCTCGGACTTCGGCCCGTTGAATTCTCTACTCAACGCATTCTGGATCTCTGTTATTCCTGCATTTGGGTGGTCGTTAGAGTGCTTAATATACCATGTCAATGCGCGATCCTACAACGCGCTCACCAATGTAGCTTTCTTAATGTTATTGTTTGTAACCCCTTACACTTCCCATACTGCTCTCACCACGAACCAGAACTGGTTTGGATCTTCATTCCCTACTCCTCGGAATACGGGTAGTTTGATCATGCTCGCCATGCTGAACTACAAGGTTGTTAGAGGTGGAATGGATGGAGATGGAGGTGAAGGAGATGAAGCGGGTGGTAGTACAGGCAGAGGCGATAACTGCGGGATGCGTTGTCTTATCAATCTGACTGCACTTCTCAAAGAGAACCGAGCGAGCTCTTCCTCGCTCTCTCGTGAAGATGAAATTAATGGATTGTTTCCTAATTCCCCACTACCTTTGTAGATCTTCCTGCTCCGCGTCATTCCAAACATTAATGTATTTGCATAACCCGTTTTTCACATAATAGCATCTTAATCCAGGTATTCAAAGATCTAATATACTTACCTTGCGGTCCTTTGAGGAAACGTCGTTATGCTTCGTTGTAGCTCACAGTTGTGTTGACTGCGAACTCAGTGATAAATCCCCCTATTATTTGGTTGAGCCAGTGGTCAACAGTGCGCGTGATTTTATCTTCTGAAGCTTCTAACTTGTGCACCAGTTCTAAAGTCCACACAATCGGTTTATCAAGCCAGCACCATCCTTGGCTGTCTGCTAACTTCACAAGCCACTCATATAGTTCAGATAGGAAGGAGGCAAAGAAAATTTCGTGTATTTCAGTGTACACGTATCGATCCAACCACCTTTTCTCAGATAGTTGTGGAGTTCTGTTCTCCTGTGTCACGAACTTGTGAACCTTTTGGTCCAACCAATCTTCAATTTCCTTCTCCGTTGGATTCCAGCCCGACATTAGACATCCCTTAGGCAAATCTCGGTCCTAGCAACGAAACCATTTATTGGCTACTTAGGGCCTAACCCAGGTTCAGCAGTGAGTTTAGCCAAGCAAATCCCAATACTACCGACCTTTCGACAACAGTCCACGGAGCACGGACTGAGGTCTCAACCAAAGTAGTATGGGAGGGTGCTGGAACCAGGTTTTTGCACCCTAGGGATGTCTTGATGAAGTTTCTAAAGGTTCGCAATCCTAACCTGCGCACTGCACTGCGTCGCGCCCCTGTCTATCCTTTGCGGCCCGTGTGCTCCTTTGTGAATACAGTATGTTCCTGATCTCGATCATTTACTATGCTAATACATTAATTCTTTACTTAGAGTGTGTGAGTCCAACACTCTTATTACATATTTATTTTCAAATAAGTGCGCGTAACCAAAAACATATAAATGCATACAGATAAACAACAGATAGAAATCCAGATCTACAAACAGATGCATAATATCACAAACCAACTGATCTTTATTAGTGATGCCTTCAAAGTTTGATCCAATACAGACTCAACTCTACCCTGCGCACTCAGCTGCAGGGGTCTGCGCACTCAGCTGCGGACTCTAGGCCTCTACGCACTCAGCTGCGGACTCTAGGCCTCTACGCACTCAGCTGCAAAGCCTTCTATCTACTACTACAACCCAAGACTCAAACTTACAGACTCAACGTTATTCTTTCATCGACACATCCTTTCTTATTACTCGAAACTTAGAACTACCTCTAAATTTAGGGCCTCGCTCAATTTATACAATCCCATAGTCCGTGGACCATGGGTATGCCGACACAACTTGTATTGAATTACATTATTTTAGGGCAGACAACCCTAGACTCTCGCGCTCTGCGCCCACATTTCATGGGGTCTTTACATTATATTGACCAAAAACCCAGGCTTTAAGCCCCAAAAACTTGTTATGGGGGGATCCGCTGCCCAACACAAGGCCAAAAAGAGGGAGTTGCTACCGAGGATTTCTAGCCAAGAAATCTGGATCAGTGGTGCAGCTGCACTAATGATCGGAATGGGGGCATCTCGACATTGGCAGAAGGGTTTCCAGGAGGGAAATCAAGGCTCAAAGGGAGTCTCACCAAGAACTTCTAGGAGGGAAGTAGAGGAGAAGGGAGATGGCAGTGAACGGGGTAAGAAATGATGACAGACTAGACGGATCCTCAAACTTCGTATTCTAGAAGGCCAAAATCCTATCTGGTCTAGATAAGAATCGTGTCAAGCACTTCGCATTGAGGACGATAGTTATCCCAGTTGACCCTGTTGATAACGAAAAGTACGAGGAGGTAGTGGCAAGGGCTAAGAGCATCATTCTTGACGGGGTCAAGGACCATGTAGTACCACATATTGCTGAAAAGGACACGACAAATAAGATATGGGACGCCCTAAATAAATTGTACCAACATACTTTTGTGCAGAGAAGGATGTTACTACAAAATCAGCTGCGGTCATACTAGATGCAGAAGGGAGAACAGATCGACCCCTTCCTCGGTCGATTGAAGGAGATCTGGGATCAACTGACTTCCACAGGGGCCACACGTATCAAGAGTTGATGGTGAGAATAACCCTGAACATAGTCTAAGAAGATTGGGAGGTGTTTTTCCAAAGCATACTGGGCAGGGCAACCCTTCCAAATTGGGAGGAAATGTGGGCGGCTCTTCGCTAAGAAGAGATTAGAAGGCTGAGCAAGGCGGGAAGTGGCGGCAAGGGGATCAGAATCAAGAAGGAGGGAGGTGGATGCTGCCCTAGCATCTGAGGGAAAGCAGGAGAAATGAAAGAAGAAGGACCTCTCCAAGGTCAAATGCTTCCACTGTGGAGAGCTGGGTCATCATGTGACCCAGTGTCCAAGGAAGAAGTGCAAGGGAGAGGCCTCCAAGACCAAGGTTGCGCCAAAAAGGGCAGCAAAGGAAGTGGAGACAAATAATGACTATGCCATGAATACACACACACCACTTGAGCAGAAGTGAGGAGACATCGAGCTGTAGTCAGATGGACTACAGGTGATGAGGGGCAAGATCCTCGAGGTACCCAGCCTCTTGGATTAGACCTTGCTACGGGAACCCCGAAGAGGAGTAGTAGTACTAGCGGATGTCAGTAGAGATGGATGCGATGGAGTGACAAAGGGAGCCACAGTGTAGGATTACCAGGACAGCGTGAGGCAATAGTGCGAGAAGCACGGGAGTGTTGCACTAGTGCAGGATAGCACAAAGAGGTGTGCAACGACGCGAGATGCAGGGAGTTGTTGCAGTAGTACAGAGGTCAGAGAGGGAGCACTTGTCAGTGACAGAAGGAGCTTCAGCATCATGGGTGTCTCTAGCTTGACAAAGATCTCAAAGTTGGGACATCAGTTACTTACTTCTCCGTAACTGAGTTGCAGTGCAGTAGTTAGCAGTGAGAGTGATATGGACAGCGCGATGCAACAGGATGAGAGGGAGTTGCAGTATGGATGCAAGAGTGGCAATGGCAAGGCCATGGGTAGCAGTATAGGATGTAGCAGTGTAGATGATGGGCAGCAGGCCTAGCATCAACACAGGGACCAATGACGGATGAGCAGGGTGATACTTAGTAAGGAGTATTACTAGAGCACAGTCCTCGCTAAGAGGGAGTGTTGATTTGGGGTAGCACCAGATGTGTTCTAGCCACAAAAACTAGTGGAGAGGCTAAAGCACATGAGATATCCAATACCCAGAAATGGTTTGGGCAGAAACTAACCAGTTTGGGAGGTATTAAAATAATGAATATTTTTAATGGACTCCCCAAATCTAAACTTAGGGAAAATAAAATATTAATGTGAATTAATATAAAACTAAGTTAGAATGGTCCAAAAGTCATGGATGAATCCAGATCTAATCTTAACCATTGCTTAGGGGCTTAATATTGGTCGTTGAATTGTCAACGAGAAAAGTATAAGAGGAGGCTTGAGGGAGAGATCAAGATTTCGACTTTCTAGGGCTAGGTATGCTGAGAAAGTTGAGAGAGCGATTAGAGTTGCAGTTGACGGGCAGTGACTAGAGAAGCAGAGAGGCAGAGATAGTACCGGGAGGATCAACGCAGTGGCCGGAGAGAGGGATGTAGAACTAGCCAAGGGTTCATGCAGAGCTAGCCAGGGCTCACAAAGAGCCAGCTAAGAGATTGACAGTGCCTCAGATGGCTAGCGTGAGTGACGTAGAGGGCTAGAGCACTGATGCAGTGCCTCCAGAGGCTGACCCAGGCCAAGCCAGAGTGACATTGCGCTAACGTTGGGCTAGAGAGAGCTAACGTAGTCCCTAGAGGCTGACGCTAGGGTTTCGTGGGGCAGATTATAGCTGTGGAGCTGCCAAAGTGTTTATCCAGGGTTTTAGCCTAAATATCTGCTTCCGAGTAGAGAGGTACTACTGCCGAGATTTTTCTCTGTTGGGTGAGTCGAATTTGGCACCAAGATCGTATTCTAAAACTGCTTAATAGATCAAACCCTCAGATAGTTGCACTGGTTTTGCCCGCATTGGGTTTTTCCAGGGACATTAGTCCAAAAACAACAATTTCACTTGTGTGCTTGTTTATGTTTCCTTCAATTGATGACCTGTAATGTTTTGAGCATGTACTTGTATTTATTTCCAGTGTTTACATGGTAAATAGCTTGTTAATTAGTAGAACAAGTAGGTAGGAATAAATTAGTCAAGTACATGAAGGGTTTCTAACGGGTTAGACTTAGAAATTCCAACACGATCTGTGAGTACCATGGTGATGAGCGTCACGCAAAGTGAGAAAAACTCCTATACCATTGAGTAAATTAAGCTATTGATCTACTATTAGGTTATCAAGCCACTACCTCCAAGCATTTGCATATAAATGATATGAAATGTCAACATAAGTTCATCTAACCAAAAAATGATTAAATATAAGGTCTATTAAATCCAACAATGCAAATAGACCTTCTTTACCAAACAATGCATGAAAAACTATAATCGGGTAATGCTTCTTCTCAGTAGACTGAAATTTTTCTAAATTGCAACAATATTGTTTTCCTCAAATTCAAGTTAAATTCAGTTTCTCAAGTAGGTATCACTACCTGTTAGGTCTGTTGAAACAATATTTATAATAGAATCATATGTACACCATAAGAAACATATGAAGCTCCACAAGCACACATAAAAAAGAGCAATGAAAAAAAATGCTTTGAACTTTTTGCCTTTGATATAAGGGATGCGAGAAACATATTGCATGTGTTGTTGCTTCAAACGCAAGAAATATGTACGTTGATTTGTTTTCATGGAGAATTTGACCTCAAGTTGCAAAAAGATATCTCTTATTTGTTTTCATGGAGAACTTGACCTCAAGTTGCAAAAAGATATCTCTTATCGAATATTTATCTTGTATTTCTATTGGACTGTAGTTTTAAGTCATTCTTGAACATTGAAATAATTTTGAGAAAATTGTGGCTATGTTTATCTTCTCCCTCCTTTCTTTAGTGGATGCACAAACTAATGGCATCAAGCAATTTTTAGCTCTTCTCCACACAAAGCGGGGGGGCTTTTATGTTAGCCTTAGCTTTCTCTAACTGAGTTGCAAACGCTTTTGGAGAGGCTACGGTAGGAACTGTGATTCAGGTTTGTGCTTCTCAATGCAATTTATAATAACCCTGTAAGCAGATAGGTCTTTTGTGTTTGCTTCATTTTGCACAACAATAGAGTTATTCTTACCTTTCAAACTTGATTGAGAAGATTTCTTAGCATCGTTTAGATATTCCTTCAACAAAGGAACAAGTGGAAACCTCAATGACAACCCGAATGCATGACCAAATTTGATTGCCTCAATTTGTCTTCCACTATTGAGCGAGATTTTTACAAAATCTAGCATTTTTTGTTCATGTGACATGCAACTGCAAGAACAAATTGTCATCCTTATCAAACTTTAACGCAATGCCAAGAGTGTCTAAAAAAAGCAGGGAGACATCAGCCTCCAGTGAATTGCTTGTAAGAATAATCATTTTCATCCATTCATTGAGGAATAGTCACATCTTAATAGCAATATGCTTATAGCCTAAATGCGTAGACCTTAAGATCTACTTGGCCTATACTTAGATACACGTCAATATAGCACGAAATGAATTCAATTTTATGAAATAAATAATTATAAAAACAATAATAAATAACTTAGTTGTTAGCCCTACAATTTCAATGTTGCACATCCAATTATCTTGGTAAGTTTTATGCCTCGTATGCTTTGTTGGGACCACCACTCTGAAGTTCATTATGCAAAGGTCCTTGTGCACAATGAACTTCCGCACAAGGAACTTCCACACATAAATTCAATTAATGTGGACTTGTATGCTTTGTAGGGACCACCACTCTGAAGTTCATTATGCGGAGGTCCTTGTGCACAATGAATTTCTGCACATCAATTCAATTAATGTGAACATGTATGTTTTTTAGGGACCACCACTTTGAAGTTCATTACGTGTAAGTCCTTGTGTACAATGAACTTCTGCACATAAATTAAATTAACGTGGACATGATCTCGTCTAGATGCCTTGTTTGTTGATGGAGACATCTTAATTATTTGTGGATCAATTTATTTCTAGTTATTACATTTTAAATACGATAGAAACTGTTTTATTTGGTCCAACTAAAGATATGCTAACCTCTAGTAAATAATTTTTGTCTCCCTGCATTTCTTAAATGTGTCTGCAATTAATTTAAGATGTCCTTTGTCAAAACCATTCTCAGTGACCGACATTTGTTTTCATAAATGCAACTGTGATCCATTTCTTTCTCTTTTACAGTGTGCTTGCTTAGGTAAGGTGTTTTAAGACATTAAATCTGGTTGCAAACATGATTTATTATGCTTCATTTTTTTTTATCTTTGAGCCGAGAGGCTCATTCTACAACCCAGTATGACATGTAACTCTGTCTGTCCATCAACAAAGTTGAAATTTTGCTCATGTCGGCCCCAAAAAAAAAATAGTAAATAAATAACCATACAAATATTTAAATAATGTTGGTTCATAAAAAAATTTACACGTGAAAAAATTGGATCCCTCTCAGTTCATGTTAGATCCGTATTTAAGATGGATCTATGCTAGTATATAATGAAGCCAGTATTTTTAGCTTATGGTCTATTAATCGTCAAAACCTAAACAATTCCTAATAACCATTTTGTGTAACATTTCTATGTTACCAATGTCGGAGCCCGCTTCGTAGCCATCACGGTTACTAGAACTACTGACATTCTAGTAATCTTTCAGATCGTCCACTGTAGTTTCCATTGCTTTCTGATCGTCCATCATAGTCGCCATTACTTTCGGATCGTCCACTGTAGCCTAAAGCGTATTGATCACCACCTTGCCCATAACCACCATTAGAGCCATGCCAGTCAAAGTCAGATCTAGATCCAGATTTTGAACCATAAGTGTGTCGCGGTAGCTAGAGTTTGTGCTCATTGTCAAAATTCTCTTTATATACAACACTAATGGCTTTACCGACATTGTTTTGTGAATAGTAGTCAACAACTCTAATAGAACCAAAATGATAGCAACTCTCAGCTTCTCCATAACCGACTCTCAACTAAGCACATAATTTAAAGTTAAATGTCTAGTAAATGTAAGCTTCTCCATAGCTACCTAAAAAAATACTTCTATAAAATGATGCAAATACAACCTTCTCCCGATGCAAAACAATGCCAGTTATGGCTTGAGAATGCGAACCCAAATGGTTATGGTTGTCATCTTTCATTGTTCTAATATATCCTTTTCTATTTATACAAAATATCCATACAACATCGTAAAAAAAAACCCTCCCACCAAATGGTTCAGCGACAATGTGAGGCACCCGCACGTTGTGTCATCAACCTTGTTATTGGAATCATTGTAAACATCGTATTCAATTGCAGTTTATAGCCAAAAATTATAATACTTCTATATTATAACTATATCCATATACTTATAAATTGACCTAACCTAATACTTGTTATAGTTTTATATAAAATAAAGATCTCAGTTCTTATACTATATCTTTCACTCACAACTTCGGATTTACACGATGTTTACTATGGCTTTTTATAAAACATACGATATGATTGGAATTGTTAAAATAGCGAATTACTCCCGCATGAAGAGTTAACTAAAATTAGAGAGTCAGTCGATTGAGTCAAGTTGAATTTAGTGTGTGGTTGCATGTCAAGTTACTTTAAGCGAGTCTGTAGTCAGAAAAAGTTTACCAAGTTCATTGTAATCAACAAGTATTTATGTAATAAAATAAAATAAAAAACATAACTCATGTTATTGTGTGTGAATTATTTATATTATTTTGTACCTTACCTCCTTTGCCTTTCCAACAAATTGATATCAAAACGAAGGAAGGATCACAAGATCCGTGGAGCCAGCACGGGGTAGTGAAGAAGAGGGCTAAATAAAAACAATCGATGATTTTTTCAAATTATAAAATTGTTGAATAATTAAGATACGTTGGAGATTTGTTGCTTAATTAAAAAAAGTTGACCACCACACTTCCTCCCTGTCGTAACCTGCGTTGTTTAAGGAAAACTGATTTCGTGATTTTTAGAGATTCAATGCTGCCCAAGCCTATAGAAAGGTGCGGTGCGTTGATGGTCGAGCATTAATTCAAGTGGTTCGACGAGGAAAAGTCACGTGGGGGGTGGAAAGTCAAAGTTTTTGTTTGAAAATGTCACATAGAACCCGGTCACTTATTATCCCTGCGGGGTAGGCAAGTATTACGTATCAATATGCGTTGATATTTTATTAATAATAATAATAATAATATTCATTTTTAAGGTCACAGCCAGACACCAAATTGGTGTATGAGACCTTTTGTTTGTGGGACAAGGGACCTACTTCCTCACAGCGATTTGACTGGTAAGTTTACAAAGGCATACATACTCTACCCCCGTCTGGTTTTAAACCTGTGACCTCTTAGGAGGAAACACATGCTCTTAACCATTAAGCCCACTCAAACTGTATATTAAACCAGTCAAACATTTTAAATATTTTTGAACTAACTAAAGTGAAATTTTCCGAAGTTATTTTTTTATTTTTCGTGAATTATTTAACTCTTATTTATCTTTGATGTTATTAGCTATTCATATGCAGATGTTATTGGAAAATACTTCGATTCGCACACCCTGTGAGTACATAGTGCCAATCTCATACTGTCCTATATGACTTACCGGTCTTGTTCGACCCATATCCTCTGTCATTTCCTTTCTGCTTCTGTCACCTCGTATCCTGCTACACTTATTTATCGTAGGCAGATGTCGTGAGATCGCCCTCAGTTCTATTGTGAAGTCTGATGGATCTCGACGCAGACCATCGTACTCTTGTTCCCGTTGATCCCAGTGAGATCCAACATTGAAAGCATTTAGACGTTGCTTGAAAATTTGGTAAGAGTACAGTAGGCTTTGCTGTAACTTTATAAAAAAATATTTACACCTTGAACAGCTCGTGTTTTTTCGTAGAATAGTTAGATGTCGAATTAAATGCTTCCATACGAACCATCCGAACTTTCATAATTATGAGCTCGGTCAACATAGCGAGATAGAGCGACGCCCGAATATGCACCGATTGTTCCATAAACTTCCATGGCCTTTTGACAAGCCTCGTAGTTGCCCAAAATATTGTACTCAATTCCCTTGGAATTGTTATCTGATTGAACATCATGAGACAACCATGTGGATAGAAGCTTTCAACCGTGTTGCTGAAGCTTCCCATATTTATCATCAATTCATCAAAAGACCATATGTGAGACATTTTCCTAGACCATATGTCAGACATTTTCCTATAATTTTGCAGCAATTTTTATTTTTAACTTGCAACCCGTGTTATAAAGAAATAACGAATAAAGCACATGGAAAGGGTTAACGAGCAGGCTCGTTAGCTTGCTATAGAGTACTAAATGCCCGTTTAGCTGCAAGCTCGATAGCCATTTAAAACAGTCGTGTGCGGTGCTTTCCGAACACTCCATCCCCACCAAAAATTATATGACTATTGAACTTAGAGCTAAACAGACATTTAATGCCCGATAACAAACTCGTTAACCTTTGCCTAAATCACATGAGTCACTCTGCAAAAAAGCCTAAAGATGTGAAAGAGATTGAAATGCAGAGTGCAAGTCTTTAAGCAAATACTTGTATTAGGTGTTGTATTAGGTGTTGCAGAGCAGCAGGTGAATGTTGACTTAAAATGCTTCCATACAACGACAAAATGGGCATCTTCAAGAAAATATTTGTACTCGGTGTTACAGAGCAGCTTGCTTCTTATAATACAAATCAAAATTTATAATGTAAAATTGGGCACCCTTCTGAAACTCGATCGAAGACTACTTCAACTTGGTTCGACGCATGCATGGTTTCTTCCACTTGCCATTTCATCCATGGGTTCACCAAATTGCCGCCTTTCTTTACTAATTATGAAGCACCCTATATATGTTACAACCTTCTACTTTTAATAGAATTTTGTGTGAGTGGTAATTCTGAATACCTTCTTGGTTGCCTATAGTTTAATGGCCAATATAATTCATTCCTATGATAAGTATTATGTATTGATATTTTCTCTTCTAAATAAATAATGATTTTTTTGTAATTACCAATTTATCTGGTATAATAATGCTTTTTTTGTAATTACCAATTTATCGTGTAGTTTAGTCTTTATTTTATTTAGTATTTTGAAATTGTTTTGAATTAAGGTTGTATAATTTTTATTTCAAAAGTTTTACCCTAGAATCATTTACTTACTCTAAAATCTATGTTAAATATTAATTACTTGATATTGATATTGATATTTATGCTTAATCTAATGGTTAATTAAACTATTTTAAATATTTTTAACATAAATATTTTTTTTATTTTTTTAAAATAATAAATATTATTATTTTTAATATTTACAAATTTAATATAATTGAAATAAAATTTACAGTAAATTTAGCATTAATTTTCTCAAACGAATTTTGGTAGAGAATATCAACCAGCCATTTGGCCAATCTCCTTATTTCAAATGCACTTTTCTTGGTGCAATTTATTATTCACTTATGTAACAAACATAACTCTAACTGTGAAATTGACCATACTTATTTATGTAAAGAACATGCTTAATTATTTGCATGGAATAACATTGATTCTCAACAAAAAAATTCTAAGTTAATGACCAATTCAAGTGCCTTTATTATTTTGATTTCTTGAAATCTGTAATATATCCACTCTCACTCAATTTACGACTACATTTACAAAGCACAGTAACTAATTCTTTTAATATATAACAACAATGATAAGATAATTTTTCTATTTTTTACTAAGCGGCATGGAAAAACTACTATGTATAGAAAATTATGTAGATTCACAAGCTAATGCAATTTGCTAAAGCAAGAGACAATAATCTACTTCTACTCTTTACAGTGGAAGCCCATAAACATCGAGCAAACAATAATCAATAGAGGAAGAGAATCAAAGGCGCATAACACAATAAATATCCAGGGAAAGCCTCAACTCAAAACCCCACTATCTGTTTTGCATTAATCCAGAAAATCAAGATGAAATTACAATGCTTGTTCTCTCTAGAACAATCCCAGCACTCAGCAAATTCAATCTCCAACTCATAAGCAAGATCAAGGCCAAAGCTTAGCTTCTTCACAAGCTCTCCAAGTCTCTATTCCAATATGTAATTCATATGGAGGATAACTTGTATTTAAAGGGAAATAAAGCCTCTAAAAACTGCACAATCCCTCAAGGATAAATTCCTGAATGCATGCACTATCAGTGCAACTCAGAAAAATCTAAAACAAATAGCACAATGTTCCTGCACTCTAGTCTCAACTAGGTCTTTCTCAGAATCGACATGCATGAGTTTCTTATGAGTAAATATTCAGTTAACTAGAGTAGTACTCGTGGAGTCCATTAGTGACACCACTGACTCTTAAGTCACTATTAGTTCTCTCAATCAGTTTGACAACTAATTTAACTGAAGTGACTCATGAAATAAAGTCTTCTATTTTACAACTCACAATTAACTTACACTGGACTCCTACAAAGTAGGGAGAACATACACATGATGACAGAAAGACTTCCAACTTGAATTTCTTAACTTAATTAACTAATTTTAAGTTTCTATGACAATAGAATTCGAATTTAATTCGCAGATTAATTCAAGGACAAATTAAACTGGAATTTCTTGTTGTCATTTCTCAAGACTCCCTCTCAACAAGAAAGGGATTATCAACTATCCCTCTTGTCTCTGTGAAACTCGAATTTACATCTTGATAATGCCTTTGTCAAGGTGTCAGCATCTTGCTCCTCTGAGGGAATGTAATCTAACAACATGATCTGCCTCAATACACAATCTTGGAGATAATGATACCGGATATCAATATGCTTGGACCGATCACAAAAGACTGGATTTTCAGAGAGTTTGATACAACTCTGATTATCATAATAAATTACTGTTGGATCCATCTACTGACCAAACAAGCCAACCAGGATATTCCTCACTCAGATAGCCTCACATGTTGACTAACTTGCAGCCATGTACTCTGCCTCTACAGAACTAAGTGCAACTGATCTTTGTTTTTTGTTGTATTAAGAAACTATCGCTGACCCAATACTAAAGATCCCTCCTGATGTGCTCTTCCTGTCGGATGGACTCCCTGCCCAATCTGCATCGGTGAAGCCTTGAAGCTTCACTCCCTTTGTTCGTTTGTACCATAACCCAAACTGAGTAGCGCCTCTCAGGTATCTCAATACATGATTTGTCACCTTCCAATACAGCTTGGTAGGCCTAACCATTGCTTGACTAAGCTGGTTAACTACATAGCACATATCCGGTCATGTGTTCACCAAGTACATGAGTGAACCCACAAGCTACCTATAAACAGTAGCTTCCACTACTTCCCCTGAAGTAGCATCCTACTTCCTCCATTACCAGCTAGAGGAGTCTCCATGGGTTTATTGCTCTCCATTCAGAATCTCCTGAGTATCTCGTTGAAATACTTGCCCTGAGATACAAACAACTCCCATCTCTCTGCCATAACTCCATGCCAAGAAAGTAATGCATGAGCCCCATGTCCTTCATCTCAAACTCTCTTGCAAGGTCATCCTTGCAAGATTTGATGAGATTCTCATCACCCATCAATATGAGATCATCTACATAAAGTACAATGATCAACGGCTTACCTTCCAACACTATGTGATACAGGTTCACATCAACTTCACTCTTCGTGAAGCCCAACCCAATGAACTAGCTATCTATCTTGGTGTACCAAGCACAGGGTGCTTGCTTCAGCCCATACAATGCTCTCTTGAGTCGGCACACATGCAACTCACATTCTAAGGTTTCAAAACCTTTAAGCTGCTTTATGTACACCTCTTCCTCAATCATGCTATTGAGGAAGGCAGTCTTCACATCCATCTGATGGATCTTCCAACCCATTTGTGATGATAGTGCCAAAATAGATCTGATTGACGAGTACCTTGCAACAGGAGAAAAGGCCTTATCATAGGGAATCCCCTCTACCTGTGAAAAGCCACAGGCCGCAAATCTGGCCTTATGCTCCTCCACACTACCATCTACAGCTTGCTTTACCTTGTAAATCCAACGGGAGCTCATAATTGACTTGTCCTTCGGTCTCGGGACCACATCCCAAACATTGTTTCGAACTATGGATTCATACTCATCCACCATCGCATCAACCCAAACCGACTGCTACACTGCTTCCTGAAAGGAAGATGGCTCTGTCACAACACATGCACCCATAAGTGCCATGTATCCCGTGTACCTCTCTAGTGACCTCCTCTATCTACGCTGAGAAGAGGGCGCTCCCACATTCTCCCATGCATCATCCAACAATTTGTCAACCTCTCTAGTGCATTTTCTTCCCTCTCTGGAAGACTCTTCCTGAGTGGATGTCTCCACTCTTTGAACCTTTGCATGTGGCTGCTCCACATCAATCTGAGGCCACCCAACCTTAGGAGCTAAAAGCTTCACATCCACATGCAGCTCAAGCTCCCTCTCAAGGGATACTCGAATGGCCTTCTCCTCATCGAACCTGATATCCCTACGAACCACTGTCATCTGACTGGTCGTCATGTACCCCTGATAGTTGTGGGACGTATCAGTGTACCCCACAAATATCCCCAACTTTGTTGTTGGCTCAAGCTTCTTCAGTGCATCTTTGGTCACATGGCAATAAACCCATGACACAAAAATCCTGAAGTGACCAACATTTGGCCTCTTATCGGAATAAGCCTCCTCTGGTGTCTTTATCTCAAGTACTTGATGTGGGCTACGATTATGAATATAAATCGTTGTGTTTTATGCCTCAGCCCACAAGTGTAGTGGTAGGCCCTGATCATGTAACATTGCCCTTGTTTCCCCTACTATGCTTTTTTTCTTCCTCTCGACAACCCCATTCTGTTGAGGGTTATGGGGAGCCGTTAATTCTCGTTTAATCCCTTCTGCTACATAGAAGTTCTTAAACTCATTGGAGACATACTCACCACCGCTATCACTCCGTAGAGCTTTAACCTTCTTACCAGACTCTTTCTCTACCAATGCTTTGAACTCACAAAACTTTGTTAAAGTTTGATCATTTTTATAAATAAAAAATATCGAGCATTTACGAGAATAGTCATCAACAAATACAACATAATACCTGTGTTTGGACGTGGATGTTGTCGAGAATGGTCCACACACATCTAAATGGACTCTCTCCATAATAGACTTTTCTCAACTGTCTCGGTCTCCAAAGGAAGGCTTGGTGTATTTTTCCAAAGTACAACCCTTGCATGTATCAACTTGCTCAAGTGTACCTTTGGGAAGACCGGTAGAGATTTGCTAAAAATCTTCAAAGCCACATGATGTAAGTGGCCCAATTTCCTATGCCACAACTCGCCGACGTCTCGACTCAACATCTTTTCTGCTTTTGAACTCAAAGCAACACAATCCCCTGCCTCTATCTTATAGAGATTCTGAACTCGAATCCCTATCTTCTTTACTTAACCTGTGGCTATGTGTCGAAGGAACACCTTTCCTTTCAAAACTATCACATCATAGCCTCTATCCTCAAGCATGGCAGCATATACCAAGTTCTTAGTCAGTCCAGGTACATGCATGACATTCTTCAAGGTGAGTGGAGTTGCATGCTCCCTCCGAAAAGTAATAGTACCCACACCAATAACACTATACCTACCATCATCACCGATCTCGATATGCATCTTGAGATCTTTCTCCTCCAGTTCACTGAATAACTCTTTGTTGTCAGTCACGTGGAAAGAAGCTCCACTTTTTAAGTACCAAACACTTCCCATCATTGAAGACATCATGCATGCAATGAGGGAAAAGTCCAATTCGAATTGGAAGGTCAAAGCCTCACTTGCCGCTACTCCTGAGGACTTCTTCAATGGACAATTTGTAGCAAAGTATCCCATCTTGTGACAATGAAAGCATTTAACTTTCATCATGTCCTTATTCTTACTTCCATGATAAGAATCTAATTTGAAATGGGAAAGTTTACCTTTCCCCTTCCTCGCCTTAATTGCTAAGGCACAATTCTCTTCATCATCAGTCTTTGATGAAGAGCCATCCCTAGTGTTCCTCCTGATCTCATCTTGCATCAAATCCAACCACAATCGTTCCCAATATGGCAGCTTCTCCCGACCATTGACAAAGTCTTGATAACTATGCCAACTTTTTGGGAGTCCAAGAAGAGAAAGGCTCACCATATCCTCCTCGACAATTGTGATTCCAACACTTCCAAGTTCATCCCGACATTGAGTGAACTTGGTCAAGTACTTTGGAATCATCTCGCCTTTCTCCATCTTAATTTTACGAAGTTTATCTTTTAGTGCCAACTTCCTTTGATCATTTCTATTTTGATATAAGTTCATCAATGTTTTCAATGTAGCATGCGGGCTTTCCTTTCCATGGAGACTCGAGACAATATGATCTCGAACTCCCTCAAGGATTATCCACCTTGCCTTTGCTGCACACTTATTCCACCTGGCCAAGTTCTGTGCATCAGTAGTTGGCTTAAGAATTTCTTGTTCAACAAATCCTTCAAGCCATTGTCCTCTAGCACAGCCTCCATCCTATCCCTCTTGCTATGAAATTCGAGTTGCCTTCCAAGGCATACTCAAGCCTAAACCCATGGAATGCCATCTGTCGATCTTGAAGTATGTATTGCAAATTCGACTTTCACTTGTAACCCAGAAACTCAAAACTTTGAAATCTCCTCTAGTATATTGTTCTCAGCTCTGGTACCATGTAGAAAATCATGTAGATTCACAAGCCAATGCAATTTGCTAAAGAAAGAGACAAAAGAATATACTTCTACTCTTTACAATGGAAGTCCATAAACATCGAGCAAACAATAATCAATAGAGGAAGAGAATCAAAGGCACATAACACAATAAATATCTGGGGAAAGCCACAACTCAAAACCACACTATCTGTTTTGCATTAATCCAGAAAATCAAGGTGAAATTACAATGCATGTTCTCTCTAGAACAATCACAACACTTAGCGAATTCAATCTCCAACTCATAAGCAAGCTCAAGGCCAAACCTTAGCCTCTTCACAAGCTCTCCAAGTCTCTATTCCAATATGTAGTTCCTATGGAGGATAACTTGTATTTAAAGGGAAATAAAGCCTCTAAAAACTATGTAATCCCTCAAGGATCAGTTCCTGAATGCATGCACTATCAGTGCAACTCATAAAATTTTAAAACAAATAGCACAGTTATCCCTGCACTCTAGTCTCAACTGGGTCTTTCTCAGAATTGACATGCATGAGTTTCTGATGAGTAAATATTCAGTTAACTAGAGCAGCACTAGTGGAGTTCATTAGTGACACCACTGACTGTTGACTCACTATTAGTTATCTCAATCAGTTTGAGAACTAATTTAATTGAACTGACTCATGAAACTGAGTCTTCTATTTTACAACTCACACCATACTCCTACAAAGTAGGGAGAACATACACATGACGACAGAAAGACTTCCAACTCGAATTTCCTAAGTTAAGTAAGTTTAATAAACTTAATTAACTAATTTTAAGTTGCTATGAGAATAGAATTTGAATTTAATTTACAGTTTAATTCAAGGACAAATTAAACTGGAATTTCTTGTTGCCATTTCTCAACACTATGTAGCACTTGTTTCTTACATCACCATTATTTTAACAAGGAACCTCTTATATGCAAGGAGGGTTTTCATAAAGTTTTTTAAAAAGGAGTTTGGTTTTATGAAAGCTTTTTTTTTTTTAACCTTTTTATAATAAGAAGGTTTTTCTACATAAAGAAAATTATGTATTTTTTTTTATAAAAACTAATAAAGGAGTTTTGCAAAGTTTAAAAGGGAAAATTTTTAAGAATATTTTTTAGAGATGGCTTCATCTAGTTTCTAGCCCTAATATCTTTCATTCACAGGGAAGGATTATGATATGTGGGTCATTAAGATGGAGACAACGTTAAAGAATCATGATGTTTGGGATCTTGTCCAGTTTGGGTTTTCAAAACCTAAGGATGAAGCAGAGGAACGAGATCTCCCTAACGAAGAGAGGGAACTATGGAAGAAAGACATATAGAAGAATGCACAAGCGTTGCAACTTATTCAATAGGGAGTGGACTGAGTAGTGTTCCAAAAAATTATGATCACGTCATCAACAAAGACAACATGGGAGACCTTGGCAATATGTTATAAAGATATGGTCAAAGTCAATATTTTTAGGTTGTAGAATACTAGGAGATATTTCACAATTCTGCAGATGAAAGAGACAAAGGACATTGTTTCATTCATGAATTAGGTCATGACTGTCGTAAATCAGTTAAAAATTTATGATGAAGATATTAAAGATCAAAAAATGGTTGAGAAGGTCCTGAGATCATTGTCTACCAAATTTGATGTTGTGGTGGCAACCATAACATAAGCCAAGGATTTGGAAACGCTAATAATTGATGAGTTCATGGGATCACTTCTATCCCATGAGGAAAGGATAGACAAAAATACAGATTCCACTTTAGAAACCGCTTTCAAAAGTCGGGTTTCTATTTCAAGAGACAGAGGTTGAGGAAGAAGTAGATCAAGAAGCAGAGGATGAGGAAGAAGACATGGTGGTCAGAGAGATGGCCGAGAAGAGCATGAACATGAAAGTGGAAGCAACAACAGAAGCTTCAACAATAATCAAAGAGTTCACAAATCAAAGATGAGATGCTATTATTGCAATAAATTTGGTCACTATGCCCATGATTGCAGGAAGAGGATAATTGCTCAAGGAAACCAAAGAGATAATGCCACTACAAAGAATACTAACTCCATGTTCCTAGCTAGTCATACCATGCATGAATAATGGTTGCAGTAACCACATGACAGGAAACAAGAATTTGGTTGCAAATATGGATCAATCTGTGAAGATAAAGGTAAAGTTGGGGACTGAAAAGACTGTGGATGTAGATGGAAAAGGAGTGGTCAACATTATGACCAAGTAGGGGGAGCTAAATACAATCTTAGAGTTATATTATATCGCTGGTCTCAAACATAATCTGATAAGTTTTGGTCAATTGATGCATAAAGGATACATAGTTACTTATCAAGGACAAGAGTGTGTTATATATGACAAGCCCCCAAGCAAGCAGTTGATAGAAAAGGTGCAAATGACGAGGAACAAAATCTTTCCTCTATCATGAATTACAATGATAAGGTGAGTTCGTTTACAGTTGCATGTTCTAATGATTATTGGTTATGGGACTTTCGGTTTGGACACTTGCACTTCTCTGATTTAAGATTGTTGCAATAGAAACAAATGGTTAGAGGATTACCTCCCATCAAAGAACCTATTAGTACTTGTGAGTGTTGCACCTTGGGAAAGCAACACTGTGAAAGTTTTCCAAAGGGAGTTTCACACAGAGCACAACAACCTCTTGAGCTAGTGCATACAGACCCGTGTGGACCTATGAGGACACAATCAATTGGTGGAAGTTGTTACTTCCTCACTTTCGTTGATGATTATAACAAAAAGACTTGGGTTTACTTCTTGAAGGAAAAGTTTGAAACTTCTGCAAAGTTCAAATAATTTAAAGCCTTAGCAGATAACCATAGTGATCTTCAAATCAAGGTATTGAGGTCAGATCATTGTGGAGAATATGATTTGAATGCATTCCATGATTATTGCAAACAACATGGAATCATAAAACATTTTACAACCAAGTACACACTGCAGCAAAATGGTGTAGCGAAGAGAAAGAACAAGACAATTATGAACATGGCAAGGAGCATGTTGAAAGGAAGAAACTTGTCTTATGAGTATTGGGCAGAAGCAGTTGCATGTGTTGTTTGTGTTGAAGAATCTAGGGCAAAGTAGTGTAGTGTGATTCTTCGTTAACTTGATAACAATTTGTGGAGTCATTTTACATTTCTTGTTAGCCTTTTCTTCTTCTTCTTCTAATTATTGTGTACTTCATCAAACTGCTATCAAAACACAAAAACAAGAACACAAGATATTAGATCTCTTCCAGGGCCAAAACCTCTCTTCTCTTGAGAGGAAAACCCTTTAGTGAATTACTCTTATTGAAGCTTCTATTGACCAATGCCAAACCCCAGACCCCTGACAAGAGTATCCTCCAAGCACAATTCAAGTCCTTCCTTCTTTCTGCACCATATTCCTCGACACTTCTTCTGGAACTTTGTTCTCCAACACTTCATTCTCTTATGAATATTGTCTACAGATAGACCTTCCTTCCTGAGTCTTCTAGATGAGGTGTTCCTCTTCTATCCCTTGCACAAGTAGACTTCAACGTTGACCAATCGAGATCCTTATTGAGATATGAGAGTATGACAGTGTTGTTTTTCTGCTACCCTAGTTTTTCACACGTGTGGGAGGATTACTAGGTGTTATATGCTCTTCTCTCCTTCGGTTGAGTGTCTTCCTTCAACGTTGAGGTAGGAGGCCTTTGTAGGCATAGTTACTAGCCCAAACAATGAAGAATATATAACTTTGATCCATTGTTGTTATAGACGTAGACTATCCTTCATTTCCTCGCACATGTGACTGTGTATACCCTAGAAAATAGTCCTTTTCCTTCACTATCCTTTCTCCTAACTTCGCTGTACTAGCAAACCCTTTTCCTCGACTTCCTTCGTTCTTATTATCCTCTCCTTTTCTTGCAGATTTTAGAGCTTGAGTAGTGTGTTTTATTTGGAGTGGACAACCTCTATAAATAGAGGATTGCCCCTCGAATTAGGCTGACTTGATTGACTATTTGTAGGCCGACTTATCCTCTTAATTATAGGCCAACTTTGAGGGCAGTTTGGTGGCTGATTTTTTGAGTAGACTTTGAATAGTTTCCATGGTGGTGTAGCATGCTTGAAGGAGCTTCTTGATGGTTCCATAACATAGGAGTGGACTTGACTTTTCTTGGAGGTTTTCCCTTTGACTTTAATACATATTTATACATGGTGTAACATGCCCTTAAGGCCTTCAATATTTTCTCTTGACAATTTGACTCACCTATAACACTTTGACATGTGCTAGACCTACTTCCATGAGTAATAAACTCATTGACATATATTATAAAATAATATTTCTTTTCTTGAATAAGCACAAATATGAAAAGTACATTTATGAATAACGAACCTAGTTACACTTTCCTTCAACAGTTTATGTGATGAACCAATCCCCTACAAAGAGTGTGATGAACATAGTACCGAAAGAAGCATGGTCAGGTATGTCTTGTAGTGTATCTCATCTTAAAGTGTTTGAATGTGTAGCCTATGCACATGTGCCTAAAGAGCTAAGAATTAAGTTGGATGATAAAAGTGAAAAATACATATTTACCGGTTATAGTGAGCAATCAAAAGTTTACAAATTGTATAACCTTGTCACCAAGAAGACCATAATTAGCAGAGATGTGTGTTCAAAGAATAAGAGTCATGGACTGGGAGTATAGACAAAAAAAATTGATGCATACATGTCACTAATGGAAGAAGATGATGTACAAGAAAAGGAGCAACAAGAATCACAGGAGAAGACAACAAACAAAGCCACTGCAGCAAGGGCTCCAAGATATTCTGAACAACTTGGATCTTCAAGCAGATCAACAGATCGAAATTCTCTTGGCAGTTAATCAGGTGATGAATCAAGCAATTGTAAGAGAAATATGAGAAGTTTGAAAGATATTATGATGATTTAGATGTTAGTTCAAATTTTGCATTGTTGTCATTCCAACCTTCTTCATTTGAAGAAGCAATCAGAGATGAAAATTGGGTGCAAGCCATGGATGAAGAAGAAGCTATTGAAAAGAAGGATACACAGGATTTAATTAATTTTCCAAAGTATTAAAATCTCATTGGTGTGAAATGGGTGTACAAGACAAAGTTGAATGAGAAAGGTGAAATTGATAGATTTAAAGTAAGACTTGTTGCAAAAGGATTCTCACAACAACCAAGAATAGACTTTGGAGAAACGTTTGCTCCCGTAGCCAGATTGGACACTGTAAGAGCAATTCTAGCCACAATATCTTAGAACAAATGGAAAGTATAACAGATGGATGTGAAATCAAGCTTGTTGAATGAAATTTTAGAAGAATAAATTTATGTGCAACAACCTCCAGATTATGAAGTTGAAGATAAAGAAGACAAAGTTTACAGGTTGAAGAAAGCGCTCTATGGACTCAAGCAAGCGCCTACAACTTGGTATAGTAGAATCAATAACTACATGATCAAGGCTGGATTTTGCAGAAGTAGCATTGAGCCTACCTTGTACACTAAGGTTAATGAGCATGGACAAATTTTGGCTGTTTTCTTATATGTTGATGACATGATTTATACTGGTGATCTTGAGTTAGATGAATTTAAAGCAACCATGATGAAAGAATTTGAGATGACAGATCTTGGTCTCATGAAACATTTTCTTGGCATATAAGTTGAGCAATCTAAAAAATGATTTTTTTATTTGCCAAAATAAATATGCTAGAGATTTGCTGAAAAGATTCAGGATGGATAATTGCAAAACTGTCTCTACACTAGTTGCAATAGGTACAAGGTAAAGCAAGGATGATGAAGGATCAGATGTCAATCCAACTCTATTCAAAAGACTGGTTTGAAACCTCATGTATCTCAAAACTACAAGACTAGATATTATGTAAGGAGTGAGTTTGATTTCTAGATTTGTGGAGACTCCAAAAGACACACATTGGAGAGCAGGAAAAACAATTCTGAGATACATAGTAGGAACTAAAGATTGTGGCATAATGTAGGCAAGCACAGAGAAGAAGGATTTGATTGGATGATTTTGTAGGCAATTTGGATGATAGGAAAAGCACTTCTATTTAAGTGTTCCATCTTGGTTCAGATGTGATTTCATGGGCATCTAAGAAGCATCCTATTGTGACACTTTCGTCAACAAAAGCAAAATATGTAGCAATAACATCAACAACATGTCAAGCAGTGTGGTTAAGAAGAGTATTGGATGGAATCAAGCAGAGTTAACACCAATATATTGTGACAACACCTCAGTGATTACACTATCCAATAATAATGTGTTTCATCAAAAGAGAAAACATATTGATACTAGATATCACTTTATTAGAGAACTCGTGATCAATGGAGAAGTCTACTTGAAGTCTTATAAATCGAGTGATCAACTCGCTGATATATTTACTAAATCATTAGCAAAATATGTGTTTGAGTTTCATAAAAGAAACTTGAGTGTTGTAAGCCTAGCTAAGACATAGACCAACATGCATGTTTGAGTTGTCATGAGTCATGTCCTAGTTTAACAGTCGCAATTAAGGGGGAGTGTTAAAATAACTAACTACTCCTGCATGAAGAGTTAGCTAAAATTAGAGAGTTAGCTAAGTGAGTCAAGTTGAGTCAAATCGAGTTAAGTCAAAGACAAATTTAGTGTGTGGTTGCATGTCAAGTTATTTTAGGCGAGTCGTTAGTAGGAAAAAGTTTAAATACCCCTCATCGGGTTCATTGTAATCATCAAGTTTTTGTGTGATCAATAGAAGAGCCACAACTCGTGTTATTGTGTGTGAATTATTTGTGTTATTTTGTGCCTTACCTCCTCTGCCTTTATAACATGAATTTCATATTTAGACTTTGTTTTTCACTATTTTTTTTAAGACACCATGTTTTATATGGAATATGCTCATAACAACTCAACTATATATGTAAAAATGATTATATAAGACGTGTGCCAAGTTTTTACAACATGCTACATTGCTCTAGCATCGTCGACCATGAACAACCAAGTGCCCAACTCTGGAAGCAATTCCTCTTCCACCTCGACCACCTCTGTGCAACATTATCGCAATAGCGGGACAACCCCAAAAGGAGCATCTGAGATGTGGTGCGTTGTTAATTCCAAGTTAGATTTTAGTAAGCTCTAGGTGACATTTGTAAGAGATTCAATACACGACGCCTTGCTACAACCCTAAAACGCTAAAATCCCATGCTTAATATGGTTTTAATAGCTTTTATCAAAAGAACCACAAGAACTTTTGTTCGAGCAACAATAATATTAATGTGATTTTTCTGTACACATATACTAAATTTTTGCTTGTAATGTAAACAACAAGCCATTTAAATATATAGGTTTACATATAACATCTTGTAGAGGTATCAACAGTAAAGCGTCGCGTAGACTAAGTACTACAGTAGTGGCCATGTTTCTTCCTTTTAACGGTTGTAATTTTCAGTTGTGTAGATGGCTTTCAAATTTAGAAGTACATAAAACTATATTTAATAGGACTTGTCATGAAAATTATTATTAAATTTTCCAATGTGTAAAAACTTGTGCGGAGCTTTCACTATGCGGAAAGCTATACACAAACAAACCTCCACACGTTGCTTGTTCACACAAGCAAAGCTCCACACTTACTAGTACCATAGTCAAAGCTAACCCTTCTAGAATGTTATGCACATCGATGGCTACAACGAATATACAAATTATACCTTAACCATTTAAATTCATGAATCAAATAATTTTTAATTAATTTTGACTAAAACTTGTAAAAAATACACCGAAGGCAAAACAAAAAAAACATTAAAAGTACACTTTAGATAATTATCTCAACATTGTTTTGAGAATGGGCGTTGGAACATTGAAAGTACACTTTAGAGCGGTAAATAAAGCGTTGCACCATGATTGTGCAGAGATTTTGACATAATGAAAGCTCCGCAAATGTCTAGTTAAAGTTTCCAAAATCCGACACACCCAACTTCTCCACACTTCGTGTTTGATTTTACGTGCATTAAACTAATATTTCTATGTGTATATGTGTACATGTGTCAGAGCCCAGTCAACAAATACCCTTACTTCTAAATTGTAAAACATTACGACGATAAGCAAATATGTTAACTGATATGCTACAAGCTAGTGTTGAATTTCCCAATAAAGTGTTTTTTATAACCAATATCTGTTGTTGTTTTTTTAAAGGATATGTAGAGAAGTTGATTGTGCAGATGTGGTTGTGTAGAGAATAAATGCTTGTGTAGAGAGCTTACAATGCGCTGAAAGATTTGTGCGAAGAGAAAAATAATTAATTAATTAATGATAAAGACAACAATTATGTTGCATCACAACTATTAATCTTGTTATAATTGTTTTCTAGTTAGAGTTTTTTTTTTTCAAAGAACATAGTTAAGCACAAACAAAATAACACATCGCCCTCCTACTGAGCTATAAAATGCATCTCTCGACTCAATGATTAAGCCAAAATATTTTAAATAAATATAAAACATATTTTGTAATTCAATCCAAAAACCTTAATAACAATATTTAAACAAAAAATCCAAAATATTTTGATAAATACCACACATATTGTAACTCAATGATTAAGCCAAAATATTTTAAATAAATATATAACATATTTTGTAATTCAATCCAAAAACCTTAATAACAATATTTAAACAAAAAATCCAAAATATTTTGATATATACCACACATATTGTAACTCAATCTGGAATCGTTGGAAAAATTTGAGGTGAAACTTTGATTTGTGTTATTTAAACTGTTTTTTTCACTATATATATGGATTCAACACCCTGAAAAACCTTTAATACACTTTGATTGTGCAGGGGTTACTCATCAAGCTTGTGATTTCAATAAATTCTTGCCAGATTTTAGAGAAATTAGACCAAAAAAACTTCCAAAATATCTCACTAAAAATAACTCAAAAACTAAACATAACCAACATAAACCCTAATAACAATGTTTAAGCCAGAGCCCAATACGAACCCAAAAATAAGTCGAAATTGTCGTATCCAAATCATACGCGTCCTTGTAATATTCCCATCGTAAAGTGAACATGTTCAAAACATAATTCACAAAATTCATATGTGGCATGAGCCTATACCTTATTCCAATGGTGGACCCCAATATTTGACTATGCATGGAAGAGGGATTTCAATTCAATTCCATGAACCATGCGTTCAAGCATTCGATAATTATAGTCTAATTTAGCTATTTTAATATTTCAAGTGTCCAACCCATTGCGATCCATATCCCGTAGTTGGTTGCCAGTGGCTTAGCCGCCTCGTTTGTTGACCTTTCGTGTTTGTGCAGTCTGCTCAATCTACTTGGCAAGACTGTTGATCAACCCAATCTACTTGCAAGACTGTTGATCAACCTAACTTATACTGGAAACGATTAGCCCTATCCCTCCTATACATTTTTATACATCAAAATCTACGAAGGCATTCACAATTTTTTCCATAAATTTAAGGGGTACCCAAACTTCCATAGAGGGTACCCAAACTTCCATTTAGGAAAAAGCTCATTCGTTCTCTTCTGTCACAAATACAGACATGGAGACGCTCACTCCATGCTCCAGGCTTTTCACTTCCTCGTCTGCAGCTGCCCAATCCTCTTTCAATGGTGTATTTGTACCAGATAACAACATACACCCAAACACATTCAGTGCCTGGTCTCTTCGTAGACATAGAACAACCATCAGAGCCTCTGCTGCGACACCTGAAAACAGGGCATTCCAGCAAGATCGAAATGTTCCATCCAAATCAACTGGTATTCCAAATAGGAGATTGGAGGAGAGCAGGGCTGTTGCCGATGGAGTTGGTTTTGGGGTTCTTGACGAAACATCGGACTCTGCAACAACTACTTCATCCAGGAACCCCATGCCATTGATGAAGGTATCGACAGAGTCTCTGCAATATGAACCAGGGTACCTTGGGGCCATTTCAGACAAGACGAATCCCCACAGCGATACCAACGGGAATGGAGGGCCAACCAATGTGTCTTATCTTACGAGTATTTTGTCCTCCAAAGTTTATGAGGTGGCCATTGAATCCCCACTGCAGTATGCACCCAAGATAAGTCAGAGGTCCGGGGTGAGGATTTTACTGAAGCGCGAGGATTTGCAGCCTGTAAGTATATTCGTTATGAATGAACATGTCATCTCGGTTTGTTTTTTGGTAATTGTCGAATGTGGATTTGTGGGTCTGTTTACTTTTAAATTTTTATGAAAAATGTTGACACACGAGTCAGTCTACATGACATGTGTCTCGGCTGTGCAAAATAGTGATTATGCGTATGGGCTATGCATAATGGTGAAAGATGGACAAGAAACAGTTCTGCATTGCCCAGCACACAACAACATTTGTTCGAAGGGTACTGCGAAACTCTGGGTTCAAACTTGACTCATGTTTATTAGACACCCACGTTGTTATTGTGCCTTGGGAGATCCACCCTGGCTGCTCATAGTGGCCCTAGTGACCCCAAAAGCAATCTCTAAATCAGCCTTCCGAAAAAAATCCAACTAATTTGATCAAAAGAATGTGGGTTAAGTGAATAATAAAAACCCATTAGTCTGTCTTTGAGAGCCCTGAAAAGAGGGCAGGTCCTACCCATGTAACGTTATTACATAGAGAGTATCTGATTCATGTAAGCTCGTAGCAGAAACCATAGATGAAACAGTTTAAATTCAAAACCAGGAATGGATTGTAAGACCATCTCATAGATCCATGTAGCCTGAGTTGATGGTGAAATGAAGCAAAACCATGTGATATCATATTCTCTTTTATATATTCTGAGGAGGGAAGGTAAGCTCTTCTAGTTTACACTTAGAATGTTATAAAAGTGCTAATAAATGATTCACATTCAAAGTGATAGGGTCAATTGCAAATTGGAAATGATTCATCAGAATAGGCAGAGGAGTTAACGGTGGCATGCCAGGTTGGTAGAAGCAGGGTGTTGTTATTGCCTTCTGCCAGGGTTAAAGTCTATTCAATGATATGTGCTCTGTCTGTACTTCGTGCTTGTGATAGTGTCCGTGTTTGCAAAATTGGTTGGGGCCGAGGATAAGTCCTGAATGTCTTTGGCAGATTAGATATCCCCCACCTGCCACTTCGAGGCAAAGGAGCTTGAATAGTTGAATGCTGTAAGCAGACTTTGCTCCATTCACCTGCCACTTGAGTAGTTGAATGTTGTAAGCAGACTTTGTTCCATTGAATATATCTTCATATTCGGAAGGTTCAGATTTGCCGCAGTGTCTCTAACTATATTTCTCTCTTGTTTTTATACATCGTTTTAAATATGAGAGGCATACCTTACCATGGCATCATAGCTAAATGCTTTGTGTTTAAAATTAACAGGTTTGCTTTTTTAACTAATATTTTGTGTTTCCATCAAAACGTAATTGCCCTCTAAAAATTAGATATGTGAAAGCAAGTTGGTTTTTCAAACCCATTTGTCCAATGCGCTATTCGGGATGAAGTAAACTTTGATTGTGTTAAGTAAGATTTCTTTTTTGGAAAAATCTGCCAAATCACTATTTTTGATGCTAACTTAATCTTTTAAGCCATGATGAGTAAGCATTGAGATTAAATGTTTACGACCATGTTTGTAATAACATGTATAATGATAACAGTTAGTGTTAATGTAGGTTACTTGGTTAGACCACCTCAATCATCTTAGGGTACCATAAATGATGTAATACATGAGAGAGCAGTACATGTATTCTATATGTGGTTAGCCTACCTCGGATTAAACTTGTGGTGTATTGCTGAAACATTATTATTGTTTTTTAAATAAAATGCTTCCTTTTGACAATTAATATAGACAAGTACACATTGAGCATTTTATACAAAAAAGAAGTGGGTTGCATAGCAACCACCACTAGGTAACTCAAAATTGGATAGGACTCACTTATCAAAATTGCCTTAGAGTACTTTAATAATCAAAACTGCGATTGTGATTGTCATTTTCCTTAGAGGTGTGTCCCCAACCATTGTTAGTTGGTTTTCGATATGGGATTATCGGTACCTCATGCAATAATTTACCCAAACGGGGCCCACAGTTTGACATTTCATCTTCTAGGGTTAGGTTTTTGGATGTTTAGGGTTATCCATTGTTTATCAACAATAAAATCGGCCTTCGAGCCTCATTGTAAGACAGTTTAGAGGCATGTAGCCACCACATCTCTTCTCAGAGATAAGCTACCATCGCCCTAGTTGGTTTGTTTCCATTTCTGTTTGTAAGCATATTTCAGTATTTTACAGTAATGAAATGATGTATTATTTCCACTGCAT
>APFE031350571.1:115362-126661 GCA_000404065.3 Pinus taeda
CACCAGGGACCAAGTTCAGCAGAAGTTTCCTCATCTCATGGAGGAACTCAACGCAATGGGGACCATTGCTTTCTAAGGGGGGAGGAATGATCCAAGTGGATATTGGTGGCCACCCGCCAAGTCCACTTGGACTCCCACCATTGTTTCTTTCATCTTTTCAGTTTACTTAATTGTTGCACTGTTTACTATTTTTAGCAGTTTTTCGGGTCTTGAACTTCCGGAGCCGTTTTGAGTCCCTAAACGACGTTTTTTGGGAAAATTGGGAGCAACATGGGTCCATGGACTGATGTTGCTCTTCCCAAAGTTGTGGTTCTCAGATAGATCTTTCTAACGAGATATTGTGCGCGTCAAACGACTATCGTATGCCAAAGTTACGACCTCGGGAAGTTGATGTACCAATTTACCCAAATGGGGCCCACAGTTTGGCGTTTCATCTTCTAGGGTTGGGTTTTTGGATGTTTAGGGTTTTCCATTGTTTCTCAACAATAAAATAGGCCTTCGAGCCTCATTGTAAGACAATTCAGAGGCATGTAGCCGCCACATCTCTTCTCAGAGATAAGCTACCATCGCCCTAGCTGGTTTGTTTTCATTTCTGTTTGTAAGCATATTTCAGTATTTTACAGTAATGAAATGAAGTATTATTTCTGCTGCATTCTGTATTTGTGGCTATCTCTGTAATTTGTTGCGTTCCTGTTTAAATCCGGATCAAAGAGATATACAAAGGAAGGGAAGTAAATCTCCTAGATTTTTGAAGGAAGGGAAGTAAATCTCCTAGATTTCCGAAGGAAGGGAAGTAAATCTTCCATGTGGTTTGGGGTAATCTAGTTTTAAACTCATCAATTTGTGGTTTGGGGTAATTTGGTTCAATATTCTTCATAGTTAGTTTGGGGTCTTAACATTCAGGGTTACCTTGGAGCATTCATGCGTTGGAGCCTTCCTTGTTGGACAACATCACCTTGGAGCTTGACATGTGTCTTTTGTAGTGGAGCGCTGCACCTTGGAGACAGGTTGTTTGTAAGGGTCTAAGCTCACTTCATATTGTTGACCTTGCTTACCTCTCATATCAATGAAGGAACGAGAGAGTCCTTTCATTGATTATTCATCATCATCTTGTGTTGAAGATGTTACAAGTGTAGCACACATGCCCGCCTCCCCCCTCATCTTGTACTCTTCATTGTGTCATCTCTCTTTGTCTTGGGGTGCTATGGTTCTTGGAGAAGTTCAAGGTTTTTATAGGGTTAGGGTTTCACCATAATGAGATAAAGAACCTAGGGTTTGTGATAAATTCTAGAGGAGCTTCATTGAGGAGGGGGAGAGTGAAAGTTTAAAACGTTTACAGTAAGCAATGCATACACATATTCTTTATAAAACGGAAAAGTAAACAATGGCAATCACACATAAGTATTGATGTTAGTTTGTTTTGGATCTTTGGTGGTGGCTAGGGTATTCACGATTTTCCCTCGCTAGGGTTTGAAGAGCTAGAGGTTGTACCAGCTTTGGTATAAAGCTGTGTTATGTGCATGTGCTTCATTCGTCCATAAATATATTAAGTTTTGAGCTGTCCAAAACTTGTGTAATTACAGATTTGAATTTCAGCGTGCATTGTCTTTTTGATCTAGTAATTTCCAGCACTTGGTTATGCTGATTTGACATGGCATAGGGATGAAATTGTGAAGCAATTTAACATATAACTGGAAGTTAAGAGTGCAAATTATCAGCTGTAATAAAATGTTTTAAAGGTCTGGTATATGCTTGTAAAAGTGTGCCCTGTTAACCTTACATGATGACATGAGTGGTGAATGCATATTTCAGGCATAACTTGTAGGGGCTAAGGGCCTACTGACACACACACAGTCATTTTTTTGCTCGTGGATAGTGCATGATTAGATTGGGTGTGTTAATTCCTGTTGTTTTCTTCAGGATGACATGTGATGGATAGTGGTGAACATGTTGGTCTTTCTTGGTGAATCATATGGTTGGTTGTCTTGGTTGCTTGTTTGGTGGATTAGTTTTCTCTTCGTGATGCTTGAATTGTATGGTTCTGATGCTCCTTAGTGCTCCCTTTATGACTTTGCTCCTTGCACATTTGTATGAATCAATGAAATTGCAGAGCACCTTCCCCTTTTGCAATGATGTGTTCACCCAAGTTTTTGGATAGTGGATGATTTATTTTGAGCATTTGATTTAGGGATCAGCTGATAAATATGTCGGCTGAGAGTACACCTACCAAAGCCAGTTTTACAATTATGCTATCCATGTATTGCCTGACCTCATTTTATCTCCAGATATAAGATGGTGACAACAAATTATGTATGGGTTTCAGAAATAAAATTTGTTACAACCAGACTTGCACAGTAGATCTGAACCTATCAAACCTTTAAAATGATCTCCACTGCTGTAAGATGGGATTTTGAGTTAGAAAAATGTTTTCAAGACAAGACAAAGTGGCTCAAGCTGCTGCTTATTTCGGATTTCCTACTAAACCAAGAAATAGTACATGTACCTAAACTGAAACAGTAATTGGAAGTGCTCATTTATGTTACATGTTACTGCATTTCCTACCTAAACTGAATCCACAAAACGATGAAGTAAAAGCTCACCATCTCCTGCATACCACATGCCATAATTAATAGTGCCCTTCAAATATCAGAGCACATGCTTAGGGGCTTTCCAATGTGACTGCTTGGGCTTCATCACGAGGAGATGACATTATATATATGTGTGTGTGTATTTTTTACCCACGAGAATATCTTTATATTCCATATGAGGAATAAACATGTTTTGGTCCTCTAGTGAAGGTTCAAAGCCATTACAACAAAGCTCATCATTTCATTTGTGGAATTGAATCTAGGTGGGGAGGATAACAATCATTTGTCCCAATCATTCAAGATAAACCCAAATCCATACACACACACATATATAGGTACATATATATTGTGTATGTGTGAAATGACAAATAGCAAATGCAAAAATAAAATATAGGCATAAAGATCCATTTTTTTTGGAAAATAGAACATTTACAAAATATTGACACTAGTTACTTCATCAATGATGATCTAACACGAGAAATTAGAGTTCAATACACGTAAGTTTAGAAATTAGAACCATAAACTATAATTTTCTCATCAAGTCCTTTGTTGTCATCAAAATCAAAATGTATTACATAGATACTAAGCCACTAATACTATGAGTGGCAATGGCAAATACAAAATAGAGTCGTAACTAGAACCTAGATGGAAGAATCTCATAGCTCGTCATTGTCAGTAGTCCTCCTGTTAATTTTAGGCAACAATGGTATGTTCTATGCTTTAGAGCAATTTTACTTCAATTTCTTTATTAGCTCAGTATCAATATTCAGATTAGCAATCACATCAACATGATAGTAAAATGTAGATAGATCATAAACATAAACAATAGAAGACAAGCCAAGACAAGAGGACACAAGATGTGGCACCAGCCAGGGTCAAACCCCAGTGTGGGGAAACCCTTGATCAAATCTTTTTTTAGGCTTCAATAGTTCAGCAGAGAGAAATAATACAATTTACAAATCTGATAATTTATAACAGCAACAAAGGAGCCCTAACCAGCAAGTCAATGTTGGTCAACAGGGCAGATTTGACCCTTAGCAAATCGGTCAACTTCCGTCAACTTTGGCCTCAAAACAACAAGATAAAACAACCCTCAAAACAGTCAAATTCAATTCAGTCAAATTCTGGTCAAGCAACCCACCTGCGGTCAGCTGTAGCTGCAGTCAACGTTTAGCCTCGATTTCTATGCCCATAAATACAGCTTGCCCAAACAGAGATAGCCCTCACAAAAAAACAGTCAAAGGAGGTCAATGCATGCTGGTCAACTCTTGGTCAAACTGTCCAGAAATTTGGTCTCCTGAAATTTCAGCCTCCTAAAGTTTTGTTCTCTTGAAATTTCTCTATCCTGAAATTTTGCTCTCTTGAAATTTCAGACGTGTGTAGAGAGATAGGCTTAGAAATCCATACTCAATCAATGAGGAGAGAGAGAGAAGTGTGAAGACGAGTGTGTCCAAATGAGGCTAAGTCACCTTCTATTTATATGCAACGTTGAGGATGACGAGTGTGTCGAAATGAGGCTAAGTCACCTTCTATTTATATGCAACGTTGAGGATGAATAGACGTGACTGTTGGGCTTTTGAGCCTACATAAGTTTGCTGGCTGACCTTGACAATTTGACCATAATCAAAATAAATTCATAACTTCATTTGTACATGTCAGAATCAGTTGATCTTTGGATCAATCCTACACCTCTCAGAGAGAGGAATCCAAGAAAAATACCAGCTGTCGTAAATAAGATGACCCATTTGGAGTTTGGCCCTAGTTGCCAATTTTAACACTCCCTCTCAACTAGGGAGAACTCCATTTGTTAATCCATCTGCCAATCTGTACTATCTCTGCCATCAATGCACTGCTCTGCTCTGCTGAACTATGAAGAAGAAGTGATCGAGAATGTATCATACCATTCTCTACTGACCCGAAGTCAGTCCCAATTAAAGGAGAGCGTGTCATACCACTCTTATTGACCCGAAGTCAGTTCCAATCAGAAGAGAGTGTCTCATACCACTCTTACTGACCCGAAGTCAGTGCTAATTGATCCCAGATCAATATCGGTCATCCTAGCATAGGGAGTACGGTAGTACACGATACGTCGATCAATAGTACTATGGTCCCTATCCTCATTTCCCTACTCATTGGCCAGATGAGAGGTACTTCCTATGAGTCACATACTGCACGGGTAGGATGTCTTAGCAGGAGAAGGATGAACCACTCATCTTGCCCACATGTCGCCAAGGGGTATCGCAGGGGAAGGTTGAACCACTCACCCTGTACATAGCAAACCACTAGGGGAAGGCTGAACCACTCACCCTGTACACAACAAACCACTAGGGGAAGGCTGAACCACTCACCCTATGGTTGCTCATCGCTCCAAGAAGTTACACAAGCCCCTGGAGCTCCCAGAGCTCAATGTCCATCTCATACAGGACCCTCATAAGAGGGTCTCTCCACGACTCCAAGTCGTTCTTGGAAGGCCAAGAACTTAACCTTCCCAGGGGCTTTGTCAGAATATCGACGACCTGCTCATCAGTCCCAATGTGATGGAGCCTTATTGCTCCTCGTTATACCATATCCCGAATAAAGTGGTACTTGATATCTATATGCTTGGAGCAATCATGAAACTTGGGATTATCTCATAATCGGATCCCACTCTAGTTGTCGCAGAGGATCACGGTGGTATCCAACACATGTCCAAACAACTCACTGAGGAGCTTCCTCAACCAGACAACTTCATAGGAGGCCATACTAGTAGCTATGTATTCAGCCTCGGCATTGCTCAAGCCAACCGATTTCTGCTTCCTGCTCATTCAGGATATCGAAGCAGAACCCAAAGAAAAACAACATCCAGAAGTGCTCTTGTGATCCACCACACTACCAGCCCAATCAACATAAGAATAACCATGCGACCTCACATCTCCTACAGTTTATCTCAGTCCATGAGTGATTGAGCCCCGAAGATATCTCAGAAGGTTCTTGGCACCGATCTAATGTATATGATGAGGCTCAACCATATATTGGCCCAATGTGTTAACTGCAAAACATATGTCCGGACAAGAGTTCACCAAGAACATCTCTGCTAGTAGCATTTCCCAATTCAGTTCTAGTAGCACTACCACATAACTTCTTAAAGTTAAGTTCCATCGAAGTAGTCACAGGCTTGTAGTCCACCATCCCAAATCTTTCCAATATCTTCACAATATATTTTCCTTGAGAGAGGAAAATTTCACCTGGCTTTTGCCAGACCTCCAACCCTAGGAACTAGTGCATCGGTCCTAGGTCCTTCATCTCAAATTCAGAAGCCAACTCCCTCTTACATTTGTGAATGAGAGGGTCTGCACCTATCAGAAAGAGGTCGTCCACATAAAGTACTAGACTGAGAGGTTTAGCTTTTTCAACCTTAAAGTAAAGGTTCGGATCGACTTCACTTCTAGTGAATCCCAACTTAATTAGATAGCTATAGATCCTCTCATACCAAGCCCGAGGTGTTTGCTTCAATCCATAAAGAGCTTTCTTCAACTTGCATACATGAGATTCCCGATCATGAACCTCAAACCCCTTGGGTTGTTCCACATAGACTTGCTCTTTGATTGAAACATGCAAGAAAGCGGTCTTGAGATCCATCTGATGTAGGTTCCATCCTTGCGAGGCAGTAAGGGCTATGATCGAACAGATGGTGGTGTATCGGGCAACAGGTGCAAATATCTCACCGTAATCTACACCTTCCTTATGAGAGAAGCCTCGAGCAACAAAGCGAGCCTTGAACTTTTCTTCACTTCCATCAACTCCATGCTTGATTTTGTAGAGCCACTTAGAGGTGACAACTGATTTGTCCAGGGGTTTAGGGACCACATCCCAAACATCATTTTTCATAATTGACTCGTATTCTTCGAATGATGAAGGTTCATTTTGAATGATAGTGCTCATGGCGGTCAAATATCCTTGATACCTGTTCGGCTTCTTGTTTTCATGGAAAGTCCCCCTTGGTGCAATGTGTCTCTCGGCATCTTCGAGTCTCCCTAAGCCATGAGGGTCTCCTTTTGGAGGAGGAGGGCTCATGAGGAGGAGGAGGAGGATTAATAGGATCCATAGGTTCATCAACTTCAAGCATCGTTTCGTCTTCTTTTGCACCCTAATTTTCGGTGTCAGCTTGTTTGTCCTTCCTTAGGATAAGAAGTTTGTTTATCTTCTTGAGGGCCATATCTTCGTCGAAGGTGACATCATGACTTATCTCAACTTCCTTTTGACTAGCCACATAAATTCTATATCCCTTAGAATTTTCACTATAGCCCACAAAGATTCCTTCCCAGATGCACCCAATTCGCTTCTTTTCTCTTTCGACACATGAAAATATACGGGACTTCCAAAAATTTAAAAATGAGAGACATCGGGTTTCTTACCAGTGAACATTTCTTCGGGAGTCTTGGAGTCCAATGCTTGATTAGGGCATTGGTTTTGAACATACACGACGGTATTTGCAGCTTTAGCCCATAGGAACTTCGGAAGGCCTTGATCATGAAGCATGGCATGAACTGCTTCTACAATAAAGCGATTCTTCCTTTCAGCGACACCATTCTGCTCAGGAGTGTATGGCGTTGTAGTCTTCCTCTTAATGCCAACTTCTCTGCAATAATCTTGAAATTCATTGGATTCATACTCGGTCCCATTATCAGTGCTCAATATCTTGATTTTCTTCTCGGATTGATTTTCGATTAAGGCTTTGAAGTGTCGGAACTAGGTGAACACTTCATCCTTCTTCTTTAAGAAGTAGATCCAACTCTCGTGAGAATAATCATCCGTAAAGGTGAGATAATATAAGTATCCTCCCAAAGAGTTTACGGGCATTATACCGGATATGTCAGAGTGGATCAATTGCAATATATCTGTGGTCTTGCTAGTACTTGAGGGGAATGGTCCCCTTATAAGTTTTCCTTCGGCACATCCCGGACATACACCTTCATGCTCTACTTTGAACTCGGGCATACCTGTCACCATCTGTCTCACATCGGGTAGGGCCTTATAATGAAGATGGGCAAGTCTTTGGTGCCATAGTTAAGATTGTAGAGATGTGTCGCAAGACATGGCTCCCAATGGACTTCCTCCAACTTGATACAAAATGTCAACCCTGAATCCAAGAGTAAAAACATCTTTAAAATTTCTTTTCCAAACATGTACCTTTCCATCGATGAATGCCACCTTGAATCCTTTGTCCTCCATAGTTGAAATGGACACCAGGTTCTTCTTGAGGTCAACTACATATAGTACTTCTTGCAAATGAATAATGTTACCTTGATTCAATTGAAGGGTAACATTCCCTACTCCTTTCACGGGATAGGTGGCATCGTCTCCAAGGATGATCTCCAAGTTTGTCTCCTTTTCTATCTGATTAAAGAGGGTTTCCTTGTATCCGGTGAAGTGCCTTGAGGTGTAGAAATTTCTCATTTCCCACCTCGGTTTTCAGTTTCACTTTATTTATCCCATATAGTTAAATGCCCTTTCCCATATCCATACATTCAACAACTGAAAAAATATTTTTTTGCTGAAAACACAAATTCTGGAAATTTTACAGAATGCTGGAAAATGCAGAAATAAAAAATCAGCAGATACAAACAGTCATTTAACACATTTGAACACCGTGATTTTTGGTCAATGTGACCCTGGAAAAACCCCCTACAACTCTTGGGGAAAACCAGTTCGAGAGCTCTTCTTTATTTATAAAAATGTTTTTTTTAACAGTGAGAAATATTCAGCAAAAATCAGCAAGCAAATTTATAACTTATCTCTTTTCTCGTGCCTCATAGCAAACTGGAAATTACAGCAAACAGGACAACAATAAATGTTGTATGACCTCGATTTCCGTGCCCACTTTTAGCCTTAAATGTTGCTGTATGACTTGCATTAAATGCACTGTATGAACTGCAATAAATGCACTGTACGGACCTCGATTTACGTGCAGAAAAAAACAGCAAACTGCTCCTCGATTTCTGTGCAAACCACTCCTCGATTTCTGTGCAAATTAGCTATACGGATTTCTAGAAAATCGTGCCAAAATCAGCGTTTCACTGTGTGCTGAATTAGCTGTACAAATCTGCACAACTGCTGCCTTGGAATGTGTGCCAAGCTGCTGTTTCCTTCTCCTCCTTATCTAGAAATCTCCCTTGCTCTCTTGCTCTCTTTCTCTCAATCTGCTCATGAAAGAATGAATGACCTTTTTCTCCTTTTCCTCCTTTAATCAAACCCTAAGTGACTTTTGGGTAACCTCTAAATCCAATGGCTGAAATAGATTGAGATCTAGCGCTGAGATTAAATACTCATTTAAATCTCACTTTTTATTTTTTAACTCACCCCACTTTAATAAAGACCTACTTAGTCATTTATTTCCAAAGTCACTTTTCCTTTCTAATTTTTCATTGACTTTATAAAAGTCACTTTAAAATTATACTTAGTAACTTTATCACTTAAAGTCACTTTCAAATTAGATTTTAACTTTATAAAAATTATAAAGTCACTTTAGGAGAAAAATTAAAATCTTTTGGACACTTTTCCCTAGGCCAAAGATCAAACCTAAGGGAACCACCTGTCCTCCGGTACCAAATTTCAACACTTCCTCTTACCGAGGAAGGTGTTCCTCACCACACCCATCTTGTCTCTGAAGTAAACATGCTTGCCCCGTGGTAAGGCTTTGGTAAGAATGTCTGCTACCTGCTCATCAGTGGAAATATACTCAAGTTTCACAGCTCCCTTCTGAACATAGTCTCTAATGAAATGATATCTGATCCCGATATGCTTTGACCTGTCATGAAATACTGGATTCTCCGTGAGTTTAATGCAACTCTGATTATCACAGTAAATCACTGAAGGTCTCAACGGCTGACCAAATAAGCCAAACAACATCTTGCGAAGCCAGATGGCCTCACAACTAGCTAGACTGGCTGCCATATACTCTGCTTCTGCTGAACTCAGTGCCACTGACTGCTGCTTCCGGCTAAACCATGACACTACTGTTGAACCCAACCCAAAACAGCACCCTGAAGTGCTCTTCCTATCAGAAGCACAACCTGCCCAATCAGAATCAGTATAACCTGCCAACCTCACTCCATCCGCCTGCCTGTAGTCCAGACCATAATCCACTGTCCCCTGCAAGTACCGCAAAATGTGTTTTGCAGCCACCTAGTGAACCTTCCTAGGTTCACACATAAACTGACTCATCGTGTTGACTGCAAAACAAATATCTGGTCTAGTGTTGACCAAATACATCAAGGAACCAATCAGCTGCCTGTACAATGTGGGATCCACCAACTTGGAATCTGAAGCATGAAGCTTCTTCCAGTTGGTAATCATCGGTGTCGACATGGGTCTACAATCGTCCATGTGGAATCTGCCAAGGATGTCCACAATATACTTCCCATGCCCAGGAAGAAATGCCCCTCCTCCTGCCACACCTCCAAACCCAAAAAGTAATGCATCAAGCCGATGTCCTTCATCTCAAACTCTGCCGCAAGATCTCTCTTGCAGAGCTCTATGAGTCTCTCTGCACCTGTAATGACCAAGTCATCCACATACAGCACCAGAATGAGAGGCTCCTCACCTATCACAATAAAGTAAAGGTTCGGATTTGCCTCACTCTTTGTGAAACCCATTCCCTGCAAATAAGTATCTATCCTGGAGTACCAAGCTCTGGGAGCTTGCTTCAGGCCATAAAGGGCCTTCTTCAGTCTGCATACATGGGACTCCTTCCCATGCACCTCAAAGCCCTGTGGCTGCTCAATGTACACCTCCTCCTGTATGAAGCCATTGAGAAATGTAGTCTTCACATCCATCTAGTGGATCTTCCAACCCATCTCTGCTGCTATCGATATAATGGAGCAGATCGAAGTATATTGAGCCACGGGAGCAAAGGTCTTCTCATAATCAACTCCCTCTACTTGGGAGAACCCTTTAGCCACAAACCTCGCTTTGAATTTCTTAATGCTGCCATCTGCAGCATGCTTTACCTTGTAAAGCCATTTGGAAGTAACCACAGATTTGCCCTCAGGCCTCGGCACCACCTCCCAAACATCATTCTTCATGATAGAATAATACTCCTCCTGCATGGCCTCTCTCTAGACCTGCTGTCTAGCTGCCTCCTCATAGCTAGAAGGCTCAGAGTCAAGGATGCTGGTAGCCATTGCCATATAGCTACAAAACCTCTCAAGTGGTCTACTCTCTCTGACCGGCCTCTTCGGCTCAACAACGGATGTGGCATCTCTCAAGGTGTCCTGAAGCCACTTGGGTTTCCTCTTCCTTGAGCATGCTTCTCCCATAGGAGAATGAAACTCCTCCTCCTCATCACCATCAGTAGCCTAAACTCCTGACTGCCTGTCTGCTATCCTCCTGCCTGTAGCTGAACCTGTAGAAGTTGAGGTACCGTGTGAATTGTCCATTAATGGACTCCCTAGTGAACTGCTCTGTGAACTGCTCGGAGCACCACCCCTCTGGCTCGGCGAGCGACTGCTCACTGACAGACCTGACATCCTCATAGATGTACCTCCTGATCCTCCTAATTCCTGCCCACTGGATCCCTGCGACTGACTCAACTGTTTCTGAGGGTTTGGCTGATCCAGATACTCTAACTCCCATGACCTCCTAAAGGCCCTGTCCTCCTCGAACTTCACATCCCGCCTAACAACAACTCTCCTCTGTGCAGGAATGTAAATCTGAAAGGCCTTTGAGGTCTC
>APFE031350576.1:12454-27021 GCA_000404065.3 Pinus taeda
GGGATGAGCTTTCCTCCGAGATAAGAGGATGGTCAGTCGAACAGACATGCCAGAGAAAGGATGGCGACCTCAACAATGCTAACAACCAGTTCTGGATGGGTCTGGAAGGCTGGTTGTTAGAACAAATTCGCTCAAACAGGATTAGCGCGGAAAACTCGTGAACTGCCGCGCTGACATCGCAAACCCATGTAGAAGAGGTCTGGTCAGCGCGAAAAGGACACACGGAGGGAGCGCTGTTCGTGGAAATGGGACCAGCGCGGAGAATACGTGTGCTTCCGCGCTGGCAGCGCAACAACAACACTAGACCCCGCCTGTCAGCGCGATTATTTTATTAACAGACGCGATGATCCATTTAACTTAGGCAAAGAGGGTTTTTTTAGCCATTCTGAGGAGCATGAGTATAGGTGAGTGTGGTTTATAGCACAGTAGGGAGACTGACATGATGGCAGTGACATTTTACTGTGTAACAATCCCACACATCGTTCCAAATGATAGAGTCATACTTCTCTACCATTGCATCAACCCAAACTAGTTGCTGCACTACCTCGTCGGATGAAGAAGGTTTGGTATCTACACACTCCCCAACCAGGGCCATGTACTGAGTGTACCACTCTGGCGACCTCCTCTGTTTGTGTTGAGAAGATGGTTGTCCCACATTCTCCCGTGCATCCAAAATCAACCTGTCAGCTTCCCTTGAACGTTTTCACCCATCTCTGGAAGTCTCAACATGAGCAGATATCTCCACTCCCGGATCCTCTACATGTGGATGCTCTGTATCAATCTAAGGCTCCTCCTCCTTAGGAACTAAAAGTTCCTCCTCTGCATGCAACTTGAGCTCCCTCTCAAGTAATAAGCACATGGCTTTCTGCTCATTGAACTTCATATCCCTATGTACTACTATCCTCTGAGTGGTAGGTAGGTACACCCAATAGTTATGGGGTGTATCCATGTGCCCCACAAGTATTCCTAATTTAGTTGTTGGGTCTAGCTTCTTCCTGGCATATTTGGTCACATGACACTAAACTGATGATCCAAAGATTCAAAAATGACTTACATCAGGTTGCTTCTTGGAAAAGGCCTCCATAGGTGTCTTCATTCCCAGTATACGATGTGAGCTTCTATTTTGCAAGTATACTGTTGTATTGCATGCCTTAGCCCACAAATGCAATGGTAAGCTTTGGTCATGCAATATCGCCCGAGTTGCTCCTACAACCGATCTGTTCTTCCTTTCGGCCACCCCATTTTGTTGTGGGTTATGGGGTGTCATCAATTCCCGTTTAATTCCTTCTGGAACACAGAAGTCTTTAAACTATTAGGAGACATACTCTCCACCATTGTCGCTATGCAAGGCTTTTATTTTCTTTCTATATTCTTTCTCTGCCAAGGCTTTAAACTCATAAAACCTCAAGAAGGTCTGATCCTTCTTTTGCATAAAGTAGACCCATCATCCACAAGAAAAATCATCAATAAAAATAACATAGTACCTTTGTTTAGCGGTGGAGGCTGTAAAGAATGGTCCACAAACATCTTAGTGAACTCTTTCCAGGATTGCTCCAGCTCTACTGTCTGAATTCGGAAAGGAAGATTTCGCATACTGACCCAAGGTACAACCTTTGCATGTATTCGTCTGCTCAATTTTTCCCTTGGGTAAGCTGGTAGAAATCTGTTGCATGATCTTCAAAGCTCCTTGGTGCAAGTGGTCCAGTCTTCTATGCCATAGCTCGCCAACATCTTGGCTCTGTACCATGTCATATTTGGAACTCAATGTAGCACAGTCGTCTACCTCCAATGTGTGGAGATTCTTTACTCGAATCCCAATTCACTTTATCTGTCCAATACCGATATGCCTCAGGAATACCTTTCCTTTACTATAGAGTATGTCATAGCCTTTATCTTCTAGCATAGCAACAAACACAAGATTCTTCTTCAGACCTGGTACATACTTTACATCAATCAAGGTGAGGGGAGCTCCATGCTCCCTCTTAAACACAACCGTACCTTCACCTGAAATATGATACTTTCCATCATTGCCCATCTCGATCCACATCTGGAGATCCTTCTCCTCTAGGGTATTGAAAAGATTATTTTCACTTGACATGTGGAATGAAGCTCCATTGTCCAGGTACCACACACATCCCACCATGGATGAAACCATGCATGCGATAAGCGAGAAATCTAGCTTAAATTATGAGGCGACTGCCTCACCATCAAATCCCTTCGACGAGCCCTTCTTGGATTTCTTCTGTGGAAAATTCATAGCATAATGGCCCACTTCATGACAATGAAAGCATCGCATTTTTGATTTGTCAATCTTCTTCCCACCATGGGAAGAACTGGATTTGGGATGGGACACCTTCCCTTTCCCTTTCCTCACCTTACTCGCTAAGGCTAGATTTTCCTCATCATCTTGGTTCAATGAGGATCCATCTCTGGTGCTTCTTCTTATCTCCTCTTGCATCAAATCCAACCAAAGTTGTTCCCAATATGGCAGTTTTTCTCTTCCATTAACTGATTCTTGGTAGCTATGACAGCTCTTAAGAAGATCAAGGAGTGTAAGACTCACCATGTCATCATCGACTGTCGTGATCCCTACAATTCCAAGCTCATCCCTACAAGTGGTGAGCTTGTTCAGATATGTAGAGATCGTGTCACCCTTTTCACACTTGATTTTTCGAAGCTTGTCTTTCCGCGCCAGCTTCCTCTAATCATTGCTATTCTTATGTAGATCTTTCAACGTTTTCCACATCTAAAACAGTGTCTCCTTCCCATGGAGACTCGAGACAATGTGGTCTCTAACTCCCTCCAGGAGGATTCTCCTTGCTCTAGCCACACATTTCTTCCATTCCACCAATTAAGTAGCATCAACCAGCTTGGGGACTTCTTGACCAATGAAGTCCTTTAGACCATTATCCTCTAATACTGGTTCCATGCAATCCTTCCAGGCTATATAATTCAAGCCGCCATCAAGGGCATACTCGAGTCTTAAACCACTGAACGTGATTGGCGAAATTGAGATGTGATAAGAACTCGATTTCTATATTCAGGAACCACAAACTTTGAAATTCTCCCTTCTTGTAAACTATTCTTCTACTTTGATCACCTTTGCTCTGATACCATGTAGAAATTCCCAATGTAGATCAACATATTATGCAATAGACTAAAGCAAAATACAAGATCTACTTCTACAACAAACTTTGCGGAACCTTAATCGAATTGATCAAGGTCAATGAGAACACATATAACTAAGAATGAGAAATCAATCACACATAACACAGAAGAAATAACCCAGGGAAAGCCTTAACCTAAAACTCCAATCTCTGTATTATCATACAAGTGGAAAGCTTGTTCAAGTTACAAAAAGGATCAGCTCTCAAGCTATCTTGCTCTCTCTGCAATCAAACAATACAATTCACAGACTGAATAGGCACAATATATGTCCTCTTCAAGCCCTCCAAGCCTCCTATTTCCTTCCGCAATTTTTCTTGGGGTATAATGATGCCACATGTGTGAACTGGCCTCATCACGCTCACAAAACCTGAAGAAGTAACTCCGCAATTATCAAGGAAAGAATTCCTTCTGCATGCAAGAGATATTCACAATGGAATATTCTAACAACTAATAGTACATTGCCCCTCCATCTGATCTCAACTGGGTCTCTGTCTGAACTGATATGCATGAGTTACTTATGAGAGAATATTTAGTTATCTGAAGTGCACCAATTACATGCATGCATGCATTAACTAACTAAACTCACAATTAATTCAACGAGATGTTTGAATTAATCTAACTAGACTTGACTCAGTTAACTAAGTCAACTAATTATAATGCAAATTACAACTCATCCTTATCTCTTTAACTGAATTCCTCAATTAATGGAGAAATCGTTGCATGTCCCCACATAGACTTCATGTTTGATTTTCTACAAATAATTAATTCATGGTGAATTAATTAATTATTTTACAAATAGCTGCTAAGATCAAATTCGAATTTTTACTTCTCTATTTTAGTTCAAGGACTAAAATCCAGCTATTCCATAGGCCTTACTCAATACCATGGACCAAATATTTGGCGTCAACACTTCGGACCAGATACCTTGGACCAATACCATGGATCAAAATACCATGGACCAAATACCACGGACCAAAACTTAGATTTCTAACATGTACACACCTTTCCTTCTATGAAAGTGCGTGTGTACATTATACACTCCTTTTGGTCTTCTAA
Source organism: Pinus taeda (assembly GCA_000404065.3). Taxonomy (NCBI): domain Eukaryota; kingdom Viridiplantae; phylum Streptophyta; class Pinopsida; order Pinales; family Pinaceae; genus Pinus; species Pinus taeda. The sequence goes on from APFE031350576.1 coordinate 16,679, forward strand.
CCCACGTGTACACGTGGCTTGGTCAATGGGGAACCTGTATATAATTCTCTTTCTTCATAATTTCTGTGAGTCTGAACTATGATCTGTCATCTGAGTGAGTTACCATCAAGGAAAACACCTGTGTCATAGTGCCAAATCTGTGTCATAATGCCAATACTTGAATCATTGGAAGGGCCTCTACGTATGAAGCTAAAGTGACAATGTTTTACCACCCAAAACATGTCATTTGATGCCTCAAAATTCTACCAAAAGGTTTCACACCCTAATTTCCCACACTAGGCCCTGCCAATAAAAATGGTCCTATGATCTAATTCCTCCACTTTTTCCACCTTGAAATCATCGAGATGGATGAAAAAAATATTGATCCAATCCGGATCATACCTTCCCATTTTTGGAGGATTTTGGTCCCCAAAATATTTTACTGAATGAGGTGAGGAAATTTTTCCTCCACCTATTGGGTGTACCATTTAGCTTTTCCAAGAAGTTTTCGTTTCAATCCAATTTGCTAAAGGTTAAGATTTCCTTGTTTTATAGTTTTGGAACTCTTCTACAAAAATATATATTTCTCAACTTTGTTTGAGCATCTGGTGCCAAATCCTCCATAGAAGGTAGGACCTATTCCTCTTCCTGATCTAGCATAGAAGGCTCATGGAGTTTCAAATTCTCTACATTCACAAGTGACGAAATGTGCATGTATGGTGGTAGAATGACTCGATAGGAATTATTACCCACTTTTTCTAGTATCTTGAAGGGACAATATCACAAAGGTACCTGAACTAAAATAGAGAAGTAAAAATTCGAATTTGATCTTAGCAGTTGTTTGTAAAATAATTAATTAATTCACTATGAGTTAATTAGTTGTAGAAAATCAAACATGAAGTCTATGTGGGGACATGCAATAGTTTCTCAATTAATTGAGGAATTTATCCATTAGTTAAAGAGATAAGTATGAGTTGTAATTTGTGTTGTAATTAGTTGACTTAGTTAACTGAGTCAAGTCCAGTTAGATTAATTCAAACAGTTTATTGAAGTACTTGTGAGTTCAGGTAGTTAATGCATGCATGCATGTAACTGCTGCACTTCAGATAATTGAATATTCTCTCATGAATAACTCATGCATACCAGTTTAGACAGAGACCTAGTTGATATCAGATGGAGGGGAAGTGTACTATTAGTTGCTAGAATATTCCATTGTGACTATCTCTTGGATGCAGAAGGAATTCTTTCCTTGAGGATTGCGCAGTTACTTTAGGTTTTGTGAGTGTGATGAGGCCAGTTCACACATGTGGCATCACTAGACCCCAAGAAAAACTACACAAGGAAATAGGAGGCTTGGAGGGCTTGAGGATGACATATATTGTGCCTATTTAGTCTGTGAGTTGTATTATGATATGGTCCCTTCAAGATACTAGAAAAATTGGGTAATAATTCCTATCGAGTCATTCTACCACCATACATGCACAATTCATCACTTGTGAATGTAGAGGCCCTTCTAGTGATGGTGAATTAATTAATTATTTTGCAAACAGTTGCTAGGATCAAATTTGAATTTTTACTTCTCTATTTTAGTTCAGGGACTAACTAAAATAGGAAGGTATCTATTTTAGTATACTTTGTCTAATACCATGGACCAAAACCACTCAGGACCAATACCTTGAACCAAATACCTGGGGTCAACACTTCGAACTAGATACCTTGGACCAATACCATGGATGAAGTTGCAGGGAAACATGTCTAGTATTAGCTTGACAAGGTAATAGTTGATGTGTTTATATGACTAATAGTTGGGTGATGTGACAATACATAGTAAGACTCAATTACAACAAGGTAAAAAGGTAAAAGTAAGGAATTGGGAAAGAGTTCCTTTGGCGATGTTTGGAAACCATAATTCCAAATGAATGAGTGTTTTTGATACAAGAAGACTTCTTAACCTTGGTTTTTCCTGACATTATGTGGATATGTGCTAGATTCATGAACTTGTATTTGACATGTATATTAGCTAGTCTCTAGTTACAGAAGAATATGTCAAGGGAATTGGAGTCCCTTGAGAGATGGCATGGATGTGTTCAGTTGCTCAAGATATTAGAAAAAGTGGGTAATAATTCCTATCAAGTCATTCTACCACCATACATGCACATTCCATCACTTATGAATGTGGAGAATTTGAAACTCTATGAGCCTTCTATGCTAGATTAGGAAGAGGAATAGGTCCTACCTTCTATCGAGGATTTGGCGCCAAATGCTCAAGCAGAGTTGAGAAATATATATTTTTGTAGAAGAGTTCCAAAACTATAAGACAAGGAAAACTTGACCTTTAGCAAATTTGGTTGAAATGACAACTTCCAAGAAAAGCTAAATGGTACACTCAATAGGTGGAGGAAAACTTTCCTCACCTCATTCAGTAAAATATTTTGGGGACCAAAATCCTCCAAAAATGGGAAGGTATGGATCTGGATTGGATAAATATTTTTTTTCATCCATCTCGATGCTTTCAAGGTGGAAAAAGTGGAGGAATCAAATCACAGGACCATTTTTCTAGCAGGGCCTAATGTGGGAAATTAGGGTGTGAAACCTTTTGGTAGCATTTTGAGGCATAAAATGACATTTTTTGGGTGGTAAATCATTGTCACTTTAGCTTCATACATAGAAGCCCTTCCAATGATTCAAGTGTTGGCATTATGACACATATTTGGCACTATGATACAGGTGTTGTCCTTGATGGCAGCTCACTCAGATGACAGATCGTAGTTCAGACTCACAGAATGAAGAAATAGAGGTATACACATGTTCCCCATTGACCAAGCCACGTGTACATGTGGGTTAGCAGACCGAAAGGAGCGTATAACGTACACACGCACTTTCATAGAAGGAAAGGCGCGTACATGTTGGAAATCTAAGTTTTGGTCCGTGGTATTTGATCCGTGGTATTTGGTCCATGGTATTTTGATCCATGGTATTGGTCCAAGGTATCTGGTCCGAAGTGTTGACCCTAGGTACTTGGTCCAAGGTATTGGTCCTAAGTGGTTTTGGTCCATGGTATTGAGTAAGGCCTATGACTATAAAAGGAGGAGAAGATCATTAGCAAAGGCACTAAAGAATTGAATATCTCATGACTAGTAAGATCTAGTATCCAGGGTATTGGATTATGGTCCATATCTGGATTTGAACTAAGGATGGTCTTGATGAAGGATAAGATCTAATGATGGGTCAAGATCTTAAGGCTTGAAGTGAAGTATCTTTATGTGGTTTGATCGTTATCTAAATAACTAGCGCATGTTGTAATCTGTAAATATGATGATCTGGGTTTAACTGAAGTTTCAAATTGTTGTAAAGTTTAAATCGTCATTTACAGATCTGTACACAGGTTCACTTTATAAAAGGCGCGTATACGCGGGTGTTCTGCATATCAAAACAGTGTATACATCTTAAATTTGATTTGCAGATATGTACGCAAGATCGCCTTGAGAAAAAAGCATATGCACGCAAGTTCAACACATGGAAGTAGTGTATACCTCATAAAATATGTTTTAGCTACTTCTATTTATTGTTGTAGTGTTCTGGGTTTTGGCTTGGGTTCTGGTTACTGTATTTTGGTTACAACATTCTGAAAAGTGATTGATTGATTTAGTTGTAATTGGTGCAAAGGAGATTGGCTGATGTAGATATATTTGATGATTGAATGATGTTATTGATGGATCCAGTCTGAAAATTTATGAAACGTGCTCCCTAGAAGAAAAGAGAAGGTTGTAGGCTTTTGTAGGTCGGCACCTTGTACTAGTAAAAATATCAAGTAATACAAGAGCTAGGGGTTTGTAGCTCCCTTCCAGGAGAAGCTGGAGAATGAGAGAAGGTTGTAGCCTTCTGCACGTAGAAGCCTGCGTACTGGTATAAGACTGCACCAGTACAAAAATTGTACAAATAAGTTTCTTATTAGAAAGAAGATAGAGACGATTGCAGTAGGTGGTTTTCACCCACATTAGCTTTCCACCTTATATCTTGTGTTCATCTATCTGATTATCCGTTCTATTTTTACTACACCTAGTAACTGTTCTAATGCACTGTTTAAATATCAACATATGATGAATTAACTGAATCATAAGTTTGCAAGATATACGCTAGTTGCCTTAAACACAATTGTGTATACATGCGAGTTTCATTAACTAAAGTAGCGTATATGAATCTGATTATGGAAATGAAATATTATTGACTTGCTAATACTGATTCACCCCCCCCCCCTTCTCAGTATTATTTCCAATAATTGGAATCAGAGCAGGTCCTTCAGAAGAAGCTTGATCGCTTGAAGGAAGATCCATCATCATGAGTAACCAGGAAAGAGAGGGATCCATCAGACCACCAATCTTTGATGGGAGCAAATTCGTTTATCAGAAGGTAAGAACCACAAGCTATCTCCAATCTCTTGGAACAAATGTCTAGGAAATTGTGGAAGGAGGATATACATTTCCATCATCAATTGCTATAGATGTGGCAGGTAAAAAGCAATATGAAACCAATGCCAAGGCTGTCAATACATTATTCAGGAGTCTTCCACAATCAGAATTTGTTAAAGTTATGCATCTCAAATCTACCAAAGAAATATGGGACGAGATCGTTCTAAGCTATGAAGGAGACAATCAGGTAAAATGTGCAAAACTACAACCTCTCAGAATTCAATATGAAACTCTCAAAATGCACAATGATGAAAGTATAGCTAGCTACTTCTTATGTATAGATGAGATTGATAATTGCATGAAGAATTTGGGTGAAGAGATAAAAGAAGTTACTTTAGTTGAAAAGGTTTTGAGATCCTTATTTACTAAGTTTGAATCAAAAGTATCTGCCATAGAAGAAAAACAAGTTCTTCAGACTATTACTATGACACAACTGCACAGAATCTTAACTACTTTCGAAATGAGAAAAGGAGGCGCATCAAATATGAGAGAAGCCGCATTTAAAGCTTTAGTAAGAGAAGAATTCAATCAATCAGGACATACTTCAGAAGGAGAGGAAGAAGAAAACTTTGTCAAGAACCTTCAATGGGGTTCCAGAAGATTCAGAGGTAAACTAACTTTCAAATGTTTTGCTTATGGAAGAGTCAGTCATTATGTTGCCAAATGTCCTCATAAAGATAAGCTTGATAAAGGTAAGGAATCAGCAAGATGGAATAGAAAACAAAGTGTAAGTAAGAAGAGCTACTATTCGCATGAAGATAGTGATGGTTTATCAATTACTAATGAAGATGAAAATAGTAATGACTATAGATTTCTGATGGCTTTTGAAGATGATGATTTTTTGGATGCTTTAGATGAAGATGACCTTTATGAATAAATCTCTAAACTCAAAATCTGTTTAAAGAAAAGAATATGATTATAGATACTCTGACATTCCAACTTGCCGAAAGAGAAAAACACAATGAAAAACTAGAATGTGAAATTGTGGGTCTAAGAAAGGATATTGAGAAAACAAAAGCTCTCAATCTTAGATTTGCTAAAGAATCAGAAAACTTAAATGAAATTATCAAATTGCAGCGTTCTCCTCTAATAAAGACCGGTATTGGATATACTGAAGAAGCATTTCAAGCATAGAAGTCGTCAACCTCCACTAAAAACTATCTTGATGCAGCAATGTTATAGACATATTTGGGCACTGCAAACCCAATCACATATGTCGATAAACCAAGGGATCTCAAACCCATAAAAGTGTTGTTTCAAATGCTAAAGGATCAAGTTCAACTGATTACATCATTTCCCAGAAGTTCTCCCTGAAAAACTACTCAGAATTGGTCAAAACTGGACCATACAGACTGCTCAGTGCAAAGGGTGTGATGCATCTCACCTGTTACACACAAGGGGTGCAATGCATACTGAAAATCCCTTCTATAGGGTGCGATGAGAGAGAGTAAACAAATGGAAGAGGTAGTTTGCTAGGTGGAAACTCAGAGAATCTTCTAGAAACTGCTCGAATGACACTTGCCTCTCTGAATTCGCCCACGGATGAGTAAGAGATCATGAAATATCCAAGTGGAACCAAGAACTATCAATGAAATGACACTAATCAAAAACCCAGAAGCTGACTCACCCATCTACAAACATCTATACATGGATCCCTCATCCCAGAGATCCAGGGGTTGGAATTTTGTAATTTGTAAGGAAGTGTTGTTGGTTTCTCTTTGAGACATTGTATTGTTGGGTGATCTTGCTTTTCATGAGGTGAAGAGGGCTTTCATGCTGGGAGGATGATGCTGGATCAAACAGCTGGGTTGTAATACTCTCTTCTACCTCTATCAATAAAGTTATTTGAGTTTTCCTCCATATACTTGTGCATTTGTAAATCTTGTATTTGTGAATGCAATTGTATGGTTAATGTACATCTGATTCTACATTGTTTATGGTATTATAAATCTCTATGCTTTGATGGTATTTTGCTGCTTTTCCTCTACAGGTGTTCTTTGAAGCGGGACAAGTGAGAAAGGAGTGGCGAAGCTCTATCAAAGGAGAGAGGAAACATGCAAGGAGCCAAGCGAAACACTGAGGTTGGTGCTCTCTGCTTCTCTCTTATCTATCATCCATAAAGGAAAACACAAGTTGCTTTGAATTGTTTGTTTCTAAGATAGCTACTCGTCTTAGTGGGACTAATAGATCAAATAGTGACACTAGTTTTGGCGACTCCGCTGCGGAGCGAATAGTTTGTTTGTTTGTTACTGTTGTTTGCTTTATAAACTACAAACGGAGCTTGAAGTTAAAGCAGCTAGCCTTCGAACTGCACTTGCTATGCAAGTGCAAAGTAGATCAACACTGCTTCAGTCAATCTCTGGGTTGGTTTATGAACTAAACATCTGACTTGCAAACATCCTAAGTGCCCTGGTGGTAGCTCAATAACCTCATAAGATCATAGCCCTATGCTTTGTGTTTAATGTCTATCATAGCTTGACTGAAATGGCTGAACTTAGTTGCAAATTTTAAGAAAAAACCAAGCTTAGTCTCATGCTCTGGACCATCGCACTGTCTCTCATTGGCAGTCTGGATGCATCACACCTCCTGTGTGCTGCAGGTGAGATGCATCCCTATTTCACTTAAGGATAGGTGCGATGATTGAATGAGACCGATTCTCTCTCCAGAATTTGGTTTTTTCTTCATTGTTTTCAGCTCTATTCAGTAGTTTTACAGCCTATGATCAGTATATTACTGAGAAAGCCTTCTTCCTTCACATTATTTAGCCTCCATTGATAAGGAATTGTGAGTGTTTTTTTTATGTATTTTTCATCATTTACAGTCCTCCTTTGCAAATAGTAGCTTAATCAAACTGTCGTCTTTTGATTCAAAAGTGTCGCAACTATCGTTTTGAGTCAAGAAAACGAGTGTCATAAATTCTTCATATTTCAGATAGTTGATTGTACTTTTGCCATTGTATTTGATTTGAATTTTCAGTATTTGAAAGTGTCGTCTTAGTCTTCCTTTCGTTTTTGAAAATAAATTGCTAAAGTGTCACTTTGAAGAAAAGTAGTTCAGATTTATATTTAGTTTTCTTTTTGGCATTCTCACATTAAGGAAACATAAAAATACAAATACATGCATGTACATTTGCATTTAGACTGCATTCGGAAATTGATTTAGGAAAAGTGCATTTAGTGTGTGCTCTCTGCTCCCTGTTGAAAGAATTGTACTCTTCTTTTCTCAGTAGTTAGGATTTTCATTGCTAAAAGAAAACAAACGACTGTTTATCATTTTAGATTTCATATTTAGGAATTGTACATCTACATCACGCAGTGAACCTTGAAAGGCAAACTTCTTAAGAAAGATCAACTATAAAATAAACCTTAATGAACATAAAAATGCTTTGGAACCTAACAAACAACATTTAGAATTCTAGGCTAGAGACATATTATGGCGTTGTAAAGCCTGGTAACTATTGTTTTCATTGTAGGTTGGGTGATTCCTCCTCTTTGATACAACAAGTGCCAGTACAGACTTGTGCTCCCATGTATCGTCGAGTATATATTGGGAGACCATAATAGGCTGATATCCTTTATCCTTAGGAAGCCGTGTCTTCCACCCTATCAATCGCAATGCACTGAACACAACATTTAGGAAGATTGACTACCGTATGTAAAGTCCTCAGTCATTTCTCTTTAATTTACCACTGAGGTGTATATTGCAGTTTTGCGATTGGTTTGGTAATCCATCTTTCTAGATTCCTAGAGTAGTCATTTTCGTTCCTTTTCGACTCCTTAAAAGAAAAGATCCATCTGAGCACTTGTCACTTCAGGCTCATTAAAAATCAAAGGAGACTAGAGTCACCTTTAGCTTTTTCTCGGATCTTTAAGATTGAAAAAGAAAGTTGTATCAAAGCGTCATAAAATTCATTTAATTCGGAATAATATTTTCCCCTTTTAATTTTGAGTTGATCAAGTAATCCGCAATCATGGAAGAAATTCAATCAAAACTTGGTCATTCACGGAGATTAACGAGTCAACTGTCTTTGATTCCAGAGGAAAAACCATTTCGGGCGAAACGATCTCGTTTAACTGGGTCGAAATCTCCTGGTTTATTTGAAACTTGTGTTTCAACATCATCAGAGACTCCAGTTACTCCAATTATTTACGGTACATCTGCCTTTACATAAGAAGTTCCGCAGTTACAAGAGGACATTAGAATTGATCCTAGTGTAATGGTAGACACCTCAATACCTGAAACAGCTCCATCTAGAGCTGGTCCAAAAACTGAAGTTCACTCACCTGAAAATCTGGGAGTTGAGTTCCAGAATTCAGAAGGTATCACCCCTCTAGTATCTGTCGCTGCAGAAACTATACCTTCTTCGGCCCCATCAATATTTTACGAACCTAACAGTCTAGCTCTTTCACTTGGACAGATTGTTATAGAAGAAGTTGTAAAGGATCTTTCGTCCAATACTCCATTGCATTTTGGAGCCGGGATCCACTTATACCCTTCTGTTCCTGAAGTTAGTTCTTTCAATCATCCTTCATCACAAGTTCCTCTCGAATCGCTAGGAATTCTTTTGGATAGACTGAATATGTCTGAACAACCGTCAACCTCTAGGACTGTGTCATCCGATACAGCTACAACAGAACCTCCTACTACCACTCCTTCGATGTTTTCTGGTATACCATCCATTCCAACTAGTTATTAATCACTAGATGGACTCCACCCAAGGACTGTTTCGATGACATGGTTTGTTCCCATTAGTTCTTCCAGGACCCTATCTGGCATTTCTTATGTTGAAGCTTAGAAAATTTATCTTGCATACCAGTTTCAATTTGGGCAGCCCAGTCTTCAAAGACCCATATATCCTTTGAGCAATGGATTGTCGCCATACAGGGGGCAATATGCTTTTTCATTGTTCCCTCCTAGAGAACAACCATATGAGAGCTTGCAACAAAATTCAGGTCAAACTAGAATTACATCCGGCGGTTGGATACCAATACTGCCTCAACAACCAAGGGTTGTATATTCAATACAACCAACCCAACCTGTGTTGAATATTACCATTACACCTACTATTGTGACTGTGTCGCAAGTACAAGCACAACCTGTTGTATGTCAACCTCAAATTTCTCAGGTTGTAGTACAACAGCCTCTTGTCTCTATGACTTCGCCATAATCTCAGATTAGTGCTTCCTTAACGGGAACAAATCAGGCTCAAACAAGTGTTATGACTTCGTATCTTGGTCAATCATCCAGTATTGGGCAACAACAAATGGTTCAACAACCATGGCTGGTGCAATATCAACAACCCCAATTCCAGCAAGTTTACCGAGGACTTGAGCAATAAGGCGCTTTAAGTAATGGATAGCCGCATTGTTAAAATGGTTATCAACAACCACTCTATACTGGTTATGTCCATCAACCTTATGAAAGTTATCAACATCAGATACATTATGCTGGTTTGCAAAGACCCACTGCTCAGGCAATCCCATCTTATCCTGGGTAAGCTTCTCCAAACCTGAATCAACAGTTTCCCTTTGTAGCAACTCTGGAATTACTAGAATTGAAGCGGTTAACTAATGATCCAATTGCTTATGCCCCTTGGTAGCCAGTGATTCCTCATAAACTTCCCTCAGATATTCCTAAATTCAATGGAAATCTGGTTGAAGATCCATCGAATCACGTAATGACCTTTCATTTGTGGTGTTCATCCAACACTCTCAATGATGATTTGATTAGGCTTCGCCTTTTTTCAGCGAATGCTAACTGGTCTGGCAGAAAAATGGTACATCGAATTGCCTAAAGCTTCATTCGATAACTTCATCGCCCTTTGTCATGCGGAAAGAGTTAATCTTGCGGACAAAACCAACCTCCCTAGAAGCCTAAGACTTTCTAGTGACAAAC
>APFE031350576.1:28082-46086 GCA_000404065.3 Pinus taeda
ATAAACATGATTTTTAATGACTTTCTCTCTTTCTTGAAGTTTGACATGGAGAGCAGAGGTATCAGGCTTGACAAGGAGGATAATATGACTATTGATGGAGCCATATTAACTGCAGATAGTCATGGTGACAAATTTTAGTGTAAAACCCTTGCCACTACCTTTTTGACCCACTTTCAGTTACCCATAAGGCATGAGATGAGAACAAAACTCATTACCAACTTTAAACATATGACAGCCACTTGCATATCTGATCATATTCATGAGTGGTGACATCATCGTCGAATGGTAAAGACGTATGTTCTTGATCAGCTTATAGCTGAGTGGTTATATTAAGTCCTTATTACCTTCTATTACAGAAGATGTGGTGAAAGGAGGAGTTGTCACTGAAGAGCAAGTTATTGCTCGTGTGCAATATTTAGACTTGATCTATACTCAATCTGGCACACTCTATGACAAAATTCCTAATGCTCCTAGACCAAAACTTTCCATTCCTCCACCTCCTAAATCAAACAGGGACTCTCATGCCAGTGATGGCGTGATTGATACCTCAAGTACGCAAATTGCGAAGGCTCAAAGTAGTAAAGCCCTTGCAGTTTCCAGTAAAAAAGCAAATGACAAACTTCCTGCCTCAAAGGTTAATGCCGTGTCATTCGTCAAAGGCAAAGAACCAAAGCAACCAGGGGGTAAAAAGAAAAGGAAAAAGAAGAAGAAGAAATAGGAGGATTCACCTCCTAAGAAACCTTCTGGAAACCCTACTGGGAAAGATAAACCTCATTATCCATGTTTAATATGTAATGACGAGCATTTCATGAGAGATTGTCCACATCAAGCTGAGGTTGTGAAATTTTTAAAGACTTCAACTACCTCGGCGGTGTTGACTGATCCGTTTCCAAACCCAGAAACCAACCTGGTTTCTATCGATCATGCTTCCAAATCCCAAGTGCTTATGTTATCCATCTCGAAACAACAAAATGATGCTTTGATATCAACAAGGAATAAAGATTATGGGAATCCATAGTCATCAAACAACAAGACTACAGATCAACCCAGTAGTTTGACAACAACTTCACCAGAAGTCGTTCCACCCATCATTCCTAAATTCACTATAAAGCTGCCTAAGGGAGTAGTACATAAATCGACATTTAATCCCCGTGCCCGAGCAGCACAGAATTATAATATAGTGAAAGATCTGGCTCAATCACCATCCACTATGTCGACACCTGAAGTACTCCAAAACTTCCCCTCCCAAAAGCAGGCTATGTTATCAGCAATAGGTGGGATTGACCTGGCGGATTCCAATCTTGTGGCCTTCAACCATAAAGGATACGAACCTCAATTACCAGCCCAACTTGCTTTCCTTATATAGGTAAAAACCCTAAAAAAAATTGTTCATCGAACAATTATTGATGAGGGGGCATCTACCTATATTATGTCAATGAGTTGTTGGAAAACTTTAGGCTTGCCACCCTTGTCACAATCATCAACGACATTAAAAGCGTTTGATGGAAGAACATACATGCCCTATGGGATTTTAAGTAACTTGCAAGTTGAACTGGGGGCAAGACAGTAGAAACTGAAGTCAAGGTCATTGATGGAAACCTTGACTACAATATCCTACTAGGCAGGCCCTGGATTTAGGCTATGGCTACCGTTGTGTCAACATATTTTAGAAAGATTGCATTTCCCTTCCAAGGTGGAATTACAATCATTGACCAACTAAACTTTTTCCTCAACAGTTCACAAGCTACTAGAAGCATTCCATTGATCCATGGAAGTTCTCAATCACTTCAAAATGTCGGAGTAGGTTTCCTAAAAGACCCTTCCTTAATGGGTACTTTTTCCCTCTCGCCTCCAAGTAATCTGGCGGCAGTGGCCACAGTGGAAACCTGTCATATGATATCTTCTACATCATCAAAGATTAAGAAGAACTCTGACCATTTTGATACTATGGGTCATCGAGGATGGTACTTATCTTGTTTCAACCTCGTTACAAAACGAAACAAGGGTTATGAGGATAGTTCTTTTACTGTGTCAACCGTCCAAATCGAGTCTTTGATTACGATCTTGTAAAATCCAAGTCAAGTCTTTCAAAGATCTCGAAGGTAAACCTTCATTCCAACCACCGCGTTGAATGCAATGAAGCTTGGGGGCCATGCACCTCGATTTGCGTCATTATGCTAAGGGCATGCGAACTTATAACAAGCATAGTTTTTCATTTTAAGCTTGTGTAAACATGAAACCGAAGATGAGCAATGTTTCTGCAAAGTTCAAGCTCGTTAAAAAATAAACCTAGCAACGAGCAATGTTTCTGCAAAGTTCAAGCTTGTTAAAAAATAAACCTAGCAACGAGGAATGTTTCCACAAAGTTCAAGCTTGTTAAAAAATAAACCTAGCAATGTTACTGCAGGGTTCAAGCTCGTTAAAAAATAAACCCACCACTGAGCATAGTTTCTACAGATTCAAGCTCATTAAAAAATGAATCCACCCTCGGTAAATAACCTTTGTGATTGCATTGCTATTAGCCTCTTGAGCCTTGGTTGTGTTCTTACCGTCACCTCCACTCTTTTAGCCGATCATACAACTCCACTTGATTGTTTACCCTTTTGAGGAATAGCTGTGATGAGTGATTCTATTAGCCACCCTTGTTACACTGTCGTGTTTGAGAAGTCCCAAACTTACCTGGAACCAGTTGCTACTCGGATACATCACTCGTTCCTCAAAAACGAGTCTCTTTTAAGCTCTTTTTAGACTCATAAAATAAGAAAATATTACCGAGCCACTGGCATTTCTAGCTCGTTAAAGTAAAAGGGAAGCACCATCCCTCCTCTATATTTTAATCTTTTTGGACCCGAGGGATCATTACACAAAAAGATCGAGCGCTTGTCTTGTTTGGCTCGCTAAAACTATTGAAAAGTCATCCCTTTCGTATTATTTTATACTTTTTCGGACTTAAGGGAATATACCACGAAAAAGGACTACTGGAGTTTCCTTTCTGTCGCTTTTAAAACTCTCTAAATATGAAAAGGACTGAGTTGTCTTTGTCATTAAACTGGTTAAAACAATAGCAACAAACTTGTCTATCCGGACAAGAGCAAGTTTCACTGTCATTAGACGCGCTAAAATAGAGCGACAGGTTTGCTCGAAGGGAAAAATATAGAAAAAGCATATATTATCCTCCTCAAGCTTGACAAAAATAAAGAGGTACTGGTCAGCAATGACTAGGGAAAAAGGGAAGAAAACTTGAAGAACTTCATTGGTAGAAGGTCGCTCTTGAACATGACATTTTCACGATGATTGAGTCGGGTTGGGTTATTTCGTTCACCATCACCACTGGTCCTCCATACCATCCATGGGGTTAATGCTACCGATCCATCACAGTGTCACCGATATGTTCAAGAGAAGTCGCTCAGAGAATTCACCAACCCAGCTAACGCCTCATCCACTGCAATACCTTCATGCTCCATTTTTCATGACTGCCACCTTGAACCTTGTATCATCAGATCATTTTCACCTCCAGAAAAGAATTTGCTTCGTTTCATGTCATAGATGTGGGATTCATTAAGGCTCTCCTACGACGGGTCACTTCTTGTTGACATCAGCTCATTATCCAAGAAGTTGACTTAGGAACAACCATTTCAGTACTTTGAAGCTTGCATGCCTCAATGGCAAGTTTCTCACTTCCGGCGATGGATTTATAATGGCCTTCAACTGAAAGATTTTGCATGGTGTTCGACGTCAAGTCCTATATTCACACCACGTGAATTGTACTGTAGTACCTTGAGGGTCATTATCATTATCGGTGATTCCTCTCACGCCTGTTAACAGCTTACATCATTGGCCAGTAATCAGGCGATGTCTTTCCATGTTTGACTTCAAGACATCTCTTCACATGGATCGAATTGTACATCGGGTGAAGACTGAATGAGTTTGAAGACCCCGGATCTAGTTTCATCCATCCAGGCTGTGATATATTAAGGAAAATAAAGACATCAAATGTACTCCATAGCTGCACAGATGATCATCCAAGCTAAGGGATGATGGCTTTACCAAAATCATCATTCTGCCGCATAGACGATTATCTGTCCTATGTACATGAAAATGAATTTATAAAGCTGAGCATGGGAATGCCCGCCTCAGCTAGATCATGAAAATAATATGAAGATAATGTATTGTATTTTATTTTATACAGGTCACCTTCCAGTTTGAAAAGCCTCGGATCCTCATGATAAAGCATTTCACCTGACATCAGAAGATTTACGGCCTCATGCTTTAGGGGTCAACTGTTATAGACATATTTGGGCATTGCAACCCCAATAACATATGTTGATAAACCAAGGGCTCTCAAACCCCTAAAATTTTTGTTTCAAACCCTAAAGGATCAAGGTCAACTGATTACATCATTTCCCATAAGTTCTCCCTGAAAAACTGCTTAGAACTGGTCAAAACTGGACCATACAAACTGCTCAGTGCTAAGGGTGCAATGCATCTCACCTGTTACACACAAGGGATGTGATGCATACTAAAAATCCCTTCTGTAGGGTGCAATGAGTGACAGTAGACAAATGGCAAAGGCAATTTGCTAGGTGGAAACTCAGAGAATCTTATAGAAACTGCTCATATGACACTTGCCTCTCTGAATTCGCCCAGGGATGAGTAAGAGATCATGAAATCTCCAAGTGGAACCAAGAAATATCAGTGAAATGACACTAATCAAAAACCCAAAAGCTGACTCATCCATCTACAAACATCTATATATGGATCCCTCATCCCAGATATCCAGGGGCTGGAATTTTGTAATTTGTAAGGAAGTGTTGTTGGTTTCTCTTTGAGACATTGTATTGTTGAGTGATCTTGATTTTCATAAGGTGAAGAGGGCTTTCATGCTGGGAGGATGATGCTGGATCAGACAGCTGGGTTGTAATCCTCTCTTCTACTTCTATCAATAAAGTTATTTGAGTTTTCCTCCATATGCTTGTGCATTTGTAAATCTTGTATTTGTGAATGCAATTGTATGGTTAATGTACATTTGATTCTACATTGTTTATGGTATTAAAGGTCTCTATGCTTTGATGGTATTTTTCTACTTTTCCTCTATAGGTGTTCTTTGAAGCAAGACAAGTGAGAAAGGAGTGGCGAAGCTCTATCAAAGGAGAGAGGAAACATGCAAGGAGCCAAGTGAAAGACTGAGGTTGGTGCTCTCTACTTCTCTCTTATCTATCATCCATAAAGGAAAACACAAGTTGCTTTGAATTGTTTGTTTCTAAGATAGCTACCCGTCTTAGTGGGACTAGCAGATCAAATAGAACACTAGTTTTCCCGGAAACAAGTAAAGAGAAATGAATAGTTTGACAATCGTTAGCAAAGGCATAAAGCAGATCACCAGGTAAATCAAGCTCAATTTACTTCAAGGATGAACAAAAGCTACAACCAACCTCAGGTAAATCATACTCAATCTGTTTCAAGAATGAATAGAAACTACAATCACCTAGTCAGTAGATTCGATAATCATAGGAACTTCTTTAATGGCCAATGTTTTTCATGTCATAACTTCGAACACAACACTGCTCAATGTGTTGCTTACAAGACCATCATGACTAGAGAAGCGCAGAATCAAAGGAATGTGACAGGGATCATGAAACGGACCTACAATAACTTTTATCTTCTTGAAATGAAATAGAATGCTCTATTTGTGTTATGCTCTTAACCTGCAAATGATACCCAAATACAAAATATGCGAAGAAAAGATACCAGAACATAGAATATGCGAAGAAAAGATACCCAGAACACAGAATAGCAATGATTTTATTATTCAGAGAGTAATGTTCACTTGCCTCTTCAAGGGGGCAACCTCCAATAGCGCAGAGCTCGATTACAAAATAAGACACAATCCTCCTCGCAGGGAGTCTCTATCCTTTATATATGACTCATACATGCAATACCACGGGCCAATATCGTGGTATTACTAATACCATCTATCTAATACTACGGCCCATTTGCAACTAACTGTGGTTACGTTATTAATTGCGGATTAACCACTTACAATTATTAATATGGGCTTTATTGACTCTTGACTATGACGTGGTCCCATTACATAGATAAGGGGGTTAGGGTGGGACCCTAACACAAACCTTGTAATGTGGGATAGAAAGAAGTTCCTCTTTTAAACTTTAGTCACTTCGGTTATCTTATATAGATGTGAGGTTTGTGGTTGTAGCATCTCTGGAGAATATTGGAGAAAGATTGAGCAAATCCCGAAGCGTTTCATAACGTATAATCTCAAAATTAAAAGCAACACACCCTATCCTATTCTCCTTATAGAAGTGGGTCTTTCCCCTAACGAGAGCCTAGCTATGACTAGGCTTCTGTTGTACAAGCACAAAATCAATAACTTAGGAGACCATAGACTTCCTAAGTTAGCTTTAAATTCTAGCCAAAACCACCTAAGGCTCAAACGAGGTTGGTATAAAGACACTGTGGCTTGGTTAAACCATTGGGAGATCGACGAGAATGTTGCATTGAAAAACATTAATAACATTAAAAATATTGTTACTTCTAAGTTCAAAGAAAAAATGTGGTTTGAGAAAGCTTTAGCAACTAAAAGAAAATTAAGATATTATAAGGAGGTCATCAACCCCACCCTAGAAGATCAAAAGTATCTCTCTGTTTTAACTAGCTCAAAGAAGAAAATTAATAAAGCCAAGATTAGAACGAACTCTCATGAGCTCCATAGTGAAACGGGTTGTTGGGCAGTTCCTAAAACACCATGGATGGAAAGGTTTTGCCATCTTTGTGAGAATACAAACATTGAGGATGAAAATCACTTCCCCTTAGAGTGCCCCGCGTACAACCACATTAGATCTCAGTTTCAAAATCTTTGTTGCAATACTGACCTTCCTAGCCTTTTACGATGTCAAAATTACAGTGAGCCCAGGAGGCTTCTCTCCAAGCTTTTTGAGCATAGGAATAAAATCTTAAATCAAACTAAATAATTCGTTTCTTTAGGTCCAATAGACCAAAGTTTGCTCTCAGTGGACATTAACAACCATCATCATCATCATAAACTTTAATTCATATTTTTTCATTTTATGTTGTGATCAATTTTTTTTACTAAATTATTGTAGGGGAGAATTGAAGGGCATTGTAATCCATTTATCATAACATATCTATTTTTCAGTATACATAAAGATTTATGTACCATTTCTTTTAGATATAACCATTGAAATTATTTTATTTTTCACTTTCAATAATAATAATGAAAATCTTTCAGTGTTTTTTGGCTATTAAATTATTAGAAAAAAAGAGAATTGAAAGATGTTATATAATTTATTGGTAAGGTTATTAAAATTAATTTTCTTTTCATTTTCAATAATTATATTAAAAATGTTGTATAATTTATAAAGAAGATTAATTGCTACAATATATCATCAATTTATTGTAATATGTGTATTTTCTAATGTACATGTAAGTTTTCATAAGATTTATTCACAACTATTAAAATATGTTACCCATCATTTAATTTCAATAATTATATTTAAATAAAAATATGATTTATTATGAATCAAACAACTACATCAATATATATATTATTCTATATAATATTTCAATAAACAAAGAGTTTGGGAAAGATATGGCTAATTTTTCGAACCATCTAATGTGGTTCATTTTGAGACAAACCACATTACATGGTTTGAATTAATGATGTGATTAATCCAAAAGACAATCTTATTACTATTATAGATCACAAAAGTCTAAGATCTAGCAATTTAGGAAATAGTTTATGAAAATATTTGTTTGGTCAATACTCATGCATTGAATTTTATTATTTGCTGAATATTCTTGCATTAATAGATCTTTTAATTCATGTAGAATTTCAACAAAAAGTTGAAAGCACACAAAAAGGAGATAAATTTGAAGACTATTCACATTTTCTACAAAATGTAGATATGACAGTTTCTATAAAATATCGACATGACAATTTTCTACATTTTCTGAAGAAAATAAATAAATAAATTAGAAATCACATTTTCTATCCAATGTAAATAAATTTGAGAAATATTCATAGAAGGATGAAAATGCATACACATAATTTTATTGAAAATTTAATAGATTATTATTTTTTGCTTAGGGCATGCTATTGTTGTTGATTAAAAGTTATTGTCCTATTTCAGTTAATTTAGTTATAATTTTATAAAATAATAAGGAAATGGTTTTTTTAATCGTTAGAACTTTTTTATTTTGTCAAAAATCATGGTACCTTCAACTCGAGCACTATTAGTAGGTTCTAAAATGTATCCAACAATGGTTTTGAAATATATTTCTTTCAACTTTATTTATTTTTAGTTTCCGTGTTTTTTCAGGGTTAGAAATAATGTTTACTTAGCATTTTACCTTTTATTATAGTAAAATATGACTGTCATTATAGTTGGCTCTTGGAGGAGTCGAGTACAAGTAGGTAACAGAAATGAGAGTTGATCTTTGATCCCAACTCCTGTGAGTCACTAGTCGGAGGTCGAGTTTTGGAGAAGGCCACAGAATGAGTGAGGTGAGAGTCCCTAACTCCCAACTTGGAGCGGAACCGTGAGACAAACTTAAAGTCAAAGTGCACAACTAGGCACAATATAACTCTATAATTCACTGGTACTTCTCTAACCCGAGTAGATTATATTGATGTCACATTGTTCCATCTATTTTGGTGTAGGAGTTGGTATTGCAGGAATAGGCAAGAATGGCGAGAATAGCCTCATGCTAGAGTGTTATTTCCATTGTATTGTTTAGGCTTTGAGGTGGTTTGAGCTGAAACAAAATTCCCATCAATGAAGGATTATTTGTCTGCCAAGTGAGAAAGGTTGTGGGATCACTGCCAGACATAGAGCCTCATTTAAACGAAGGTCTACGCTCAATCTCTTGCAAGTCGAGTGCCCCTGGGAATTAAAAGGAAAAGAGGCAACCATTGTAGCGAATCTGAAGAATTGAGAGATTTAATACCCTATGGGGAATTAAAGGATAAGGTCCATATATATCCAGATCTAGATATATCATTGGGGTGATTGTTTTGGCAACAAATAACCAACTTACTCATGGGCCATAAATACACGGATCCATTGTTGGATAACTGACCTACCAAAATCTAACGATAGACATGTATTGGCAAGCTAGTTATTTTCAACTTGATTATTTTCACTTGGCCCTTTACATGTGAGAAAGAAAATAAATAAGAGAAACAAAAATAAAGAAGAATCAATCATTTACAGTCCCACATCTACAACTCTTACTTGGTCATTGGATCTCTACATCCAAAGACTGGTGAAGGCCAAGACAAGGCTGAAGATTTTGGAAGCCAAAGAATAGGAAAGGGACCACAAAATTTTAGAGATCACAGATGCAAATCGGTGTTTAATGGAAGGTAATAGAATTTTAAAAGAACAAGTAACAATGTTACAAGCTCTAGAGACATGAAAACAGGAATGGCAAATCATGAAGACAGAGTGGCAAACCATGAAAGAATCAATAGTAGAAAACAAGGATGTGATAATTGCTAGAGCAACTCAAGTAGATACACAAGTATCTCAGCAAACAGACCTTCCAAAAGAGAGGGAAAAAAAACAATAGGAAAGACGGTGCAACAAAAATCAAAGTTAGAGATGAAGACACTAATGGTTACATAAGGACAAAGGAAGAAGAAGATGCAAGTGCTCATAGAGCACAAGAAAGAGAACACAAAGAAAGAAAGGATAGGGAAACAAATTTTATTATCAAGGGAATAAGATAGTATTTGAAGAGTGAAAGTACTCCCAATTTGACAAGAAACTTTCTGAAAGAGAAACTACATTGGAAAGGAAAAATTTTCCAAGCAAGGAGGGTGAGGAAGATATGTGAAGAGAGGCCTCGACCCATAAAAGTCACCATGGCAAGCGTGTAAGACATACACCAACTCTTGGGCAAGAAGAAACTCTTGAAAGGCTCACACTTCTTCCTAGATGAGTATTTAACCAACAAACAACAAGAGGAGAGAAGGGAAGAAGTGGAGAAAATCAGAGCAGCAAGAAAAAAAGGGAAAATGGAATGGTTTTACAATGGTAAAGAAGTTATTGCAGTTTTTTGGCCTCTGATCAAAACATGGTAGCAAGCTAACAGTAAAGAAAAAGCATAGAATTCAATGATAGGGAGGAAAACAACAAGATCAACATGGATGAAAAGGGGTGAAGACTCAAATTTGAGTCTTATGTGCTAAACTGCGTAGCAATCAAATCCTACCCAGGTCTACCTAAGTTTACTTTATTGGAATTGTCGAGGTTACCCTTGGAGGAGGGGACCTGGGTTAGGGCCTATTGCAGAAGGTAGAGACATAATTTGTCTCACGGAAACTCATGAACATGATGTTTGCAAAACTCCCATGTTTGACGGTTATTTGAAGTTAGCAGTTTGGAACAAGGCAGTAGAAAATGGAAAAGGGTATTGGGGGAATACTAGTTTTAGTGAAAGAAAAAGGACATCACATTCAGCTAATTAAACAAGAATGCAAATAAACAATATTTATGGTTCGAAATATCAGAGAATGAGAATCACATAAGAATTGCAACATGTTATTTTGCCCCTCAAGTCTAAAAAACTTAACAAAATAAGGGGCTAGATAGCAAGGATCTATATGCAGCTTTAAAGAAAGATATTGTTGTGTACTCTCAGCAGGGAGAAGTTCTTTTAGTGGGATATTTCAATTCTAGAACATCAAATCATCAAGCTAGTATTTTTTGTTGTAAAGAGGATCACAATCCTATTTGGCTCACTGAAGAGGAGAATCCCCAATGGGTGAGGTGTTCAGAAGATGACAAAGTTAGCAATCATTTTGGAGAGGAGTTTCTTACACTGTGTGGGGCTTTCAACTTAATTATTTTCAATGGTTTATATAGATGGAAAAGGTCTGGGAACTTCACTTGCAACACTTACAATGGGGCAAGTGTCACTAACTATGTGATGGTTCACAGAGCTTGATAGAAAAGATAGATGAAGTTAAGATTGGAGAGCATTTTTGGGACTTAAAATCATACCATAACGCAATTTATATAAAGTTATCATGGTTAGAAGAAAGATAGAGTGGGAGAAAAACCCAATGCTCTCGGTAATCACTATCAAGGAGAAAAATTCTTCTAACACAAGAAAATTGTACTATCTTCAAGACAATGTTAGAGAGATTAATTCAAAAGGAGAAAATTGGTTTCAAAAGTTTCAACAATCATGAGTTAACAAATATAATCCAAAATGCACTTGAGAAGAGAAAAAGAGCAAAAAATAGGAAATCGGAGTCAAATTTTTTTCTTGTAAATGCTTGGTTTGATGAGGAATGGAAAATGGCAAGGAGAACCTTGAAAAAAGCAGGCAAGGAGAAGATGAATGTAAAGTTATATAAGCAGCTACTCCAAAGGAAAAATGATGAGTTCATGCAAACAAGGCGAGATGAGCTCATGCAAAGAATAACCCAAAGCTTTTTCAGCAGGAACTTCAAGCAAGGAAGAAGCAAATCAAAAATAATATTACAGCCAAACAATGGTTTCAATATGCAAAGCACATCTATGAGAAAGAATCAGAGGTGGAGCCTCCCTCCAGGATTAACACAACTACAAAGCTCTTCACATTATAGGAGGTGGAGATTGGAATTAAGAAGATGAAAACAGGAAAGCCAAAGGACTTGGTTGAGCTTCAAGCAGAGTATCTAAAATGGGGAATGAACACTCTTGCACCACACATCATGGAAATATTTAACAACATCATTCAGCAAGGATTCCCAAGGGACTAGACAACTAGCCTAGCAATACCCCTTTTTAAAAGTGGATACATTAATAATCCTTCCAATTATAGAACCATTATGATCAATCCTTTGTTTGCAAATCTTTTCGGCAACATGGTAGAAAATAGAATCAGTAAGTGGGTAGAAGTAAAAGAAAAGAGGGAAAGAGGACAAGCGGGTTTTAGGCTGAATCATTCTACAGTAGATCATGGTATCACGTTGAGACACATTGTTGAAAAGGTTTGGGAGGACAAAGAAGATGCATTTTGCTGCTTTTTTGACTTCAAAAAGCCATTTGACACAATCCGTAGATATAAGTTGTGGCGTAGAATGAAAGAACTTGAAATTCCTTTGCATTATAGAGTTGTTGTCCATAGAATTTATGAAGAAGTGAAAGTGAAATTAGAACCTTGGCAGGTATTTCAGAAAGCTTTAAAAGTGACGTTGGAGTCAAGCAAGGTTGCCCTCTATCTCCTACTCTTTTTGGCTTATATATTGATAAACTAGAAGAGTGGATAAATTTGCAAGCTAGAGATGGTGTTCAGTTGGGCGAGTTTGTGATAAACCTTCTTTTATATGCGAATGATCTTGTATTGATTTCTAAATCGTCCCATGGATTGCAAATGCACCTATATTCCCTTGAGCATTTTTGCAGAGAAGTGAGGATGCAAGTAAATACTAGAAAGACCAAAATAATGATTTTCTCTAATAAAAGAAAGCAGAGCCAACATACGTTCTTCTTTGAAGGCAACATTCTTGAAGAAGTAAATGAGTACAAGTACCTCAGGATTGAATTCAACAACAAACTTAATTGGGAGGACTGCAGAAAGAAGAGAATTTTAGGAGGGTGGAAAACATTATATGCTCTTCAAAACAGATGTAGAGAGGTAGAGTTATGGGATTGGAAAACGACTAAAATGCTTTTTGGACTCCTAGTTTGTCCAGTGATGCTATATGGGTGTGAATTGTGGGCTAATAGCACCCCCGTCTCAAAATGGAAACAAATTGAGAAAATCCAAAAACGCTTGATCATAAGCAAGTTCAAAATAAAAAATTCAGTATCTTATGAGATAATGTTGAGTGAAACAAGATCAACTCCCATCAAAGAAATTGCTATGGTGCGGCTCATAAGATATCTAAAAAGAATTGAGAAAATGGGAGTAAGTAGATGGCCTAATGTTATTTTCAATGAAGGCATGAGCGAAAGAAAGAAAACATGGATGAAACAAAACTACATATGGATGCAAAAAAGGAATATCTACCTCAATGCTTGTCCCACAAATAGCAAGGAGCTAAAGGATTTTGTTATGGATATGTTTCATAAACGAGTATGGGAAAAAGAGTTGGCAAGAAAGAAGAAGTACTACATTGAGGAATTCAACCCTAAATTTGATATACAACAAAAAGAATTCATTGGAGCTAGCATTCTGTGGAGGGAAAAGGTTCTTATTTCTCAACTAAGAACCAACTCGCATCAACTTCGGTGTGAAACAGGACGGTGGAAAAGGCCTAAAGAAACTTGGGAATAATGGGCGTGTACATTTTGCACATCTGGGGCAGTGGAATCGGAAAAAACATTTCATTTTGGAATGTGATGCATTCAAAGACATCATAGAAAGTTATGGGAATATGCTAGCATCATTTTCTTGGTATTATCTTCTCAGTGAAGGGATTGTTGGAAACTTGGGCCAGCTCATCATCAATTTGAACAAGAAAATGATTGAATTGCAAAAGACGAAAAGAGGGGAACTAATAGTCCCATAGACTATTTTTAGTCTCGTGGACATTAAAATATCATTTCATTTCATTTCATTTCATTATCCTTGCGGTCCAGTCAACCCTTGAAAGGATTTGGCGTGGAGTTCGAATGGCTCCCTCTCAAAAGGAAGTGGGAACTCAATCTTGTAGGGACCAGGTTATTTGGGTTCGAATTTAGACAAGCTGGGCACATGTTGGGATGTTACGGAGAAAAAAAAAATATTTCTGACTCCTAATGTCGAGTTAGACTCCAACCTCGAATTTTGGTGAGACTAGTCAATAGTCGGGAGTGAAGATCAATCGACCCATAACCTCAAACTCGTGGAGGCAACAATGGTCAAAGGTCCAACATTGACTTGCTTAGTAGGACCCACAACAGTGTGATTTATGAAGAGTTCATGAGAATTTGTGTTCATATAACTCAGTTGGGTTTTATGAACGAGTTGTTTTATTGGTAAGGAACAAAAAAAATAGAACCCGTGGATAAGCATATGTAACATAGTTATCAAATTCAAATTTGAATTTGAATTCAAATTCAATATAATACAATACAATATGGAAAAAATAAAATATTATTCTATAAATTTGACAATAGACATCTTACAAATATGTAAATATATTAATTTTTTTCTTATTTTTTTTATAAATTTAAATGAACAATCATTATATTCAAAACTTTAATGAAAATATAGAAATTATAGAAGTTAAATTTTTTCCAAAATAAAAATTATTGCTTCTTTTTTTTTTTTTAAATTGCAATTTGTCATTTTATAAAATTTTCTAATATAGAAATTACCATATTTTATTTTCTTCTAAAAAAATTAAGGCTTTTTATTTTTTATTTTTTTCCAATAAAAATTACCATTTTACTAATTCTTATAAGAAAATTTATAAAAATTAATTGATCATCACATTAGCTTTGCCTTTCTCTACATTATTTCAATTTTCCACAAGGGTTGTGTTGGACACCTAATCCTAAAGGGTTAGCGTGGAAGCAGAATGGACAAAGCAGTCCAAGAGACCTTGGGATGTGAATCCCAACGATCACCAAATGTACTATAAATGTATATCAGATTGTTAATAAAAAAGCAATGCATGATTTATCTTTCCTAATTGTTCCCGCTGTCCATGTCTGTTTAACATGGTATCAGAGCCATGATGAGTGGCCTGTTTTCCCTGAGCAACTGATCTGAGTTGCCTTGAATAGTGCTAGCCCAGTCTTCATTACCTGAAGGAACGACCTGCCTGCCTTCTGCTCCTCTGTCTCACACCTGAAGCTGCATACCTGAATGAAACGCACGCTGCCTGAAGACTCTTTTTCTGAAGACTACCAGTGTAATCGTTGGCTCAGTTGGAGGAGTTGCGCTAATAGCAGTAGCGCCAGTGCTACTCATAACGTACTCTGCAAATTCTGTTGAAGCCTGACAACTTACCTAAGCGTGGTAACGTAGTCTCCCTTTCCGCTTACATGAAACTCTTCGTTTGTTTCGTTTAACTCTCCTTTTGGTTTGCGGGTCATTCATAATGAATTCTGAATGTAACGTATGAGAACCTGCAATAAGAACCTGCAATGAGAATTCTGAATGTAACGTTTTGAGAACCTGCAATAAGAACCCGCGGTATGGTATTCTGAATGTAACGCCTGAAGAAGAGTCGAGTTCATCATTATTTACTGAAGACCGAATTATTGCTGAGACCGACTGCATTTGTGGGAGACCGAATTCATTTGCAGAGGTCGAGTCTATTTATTGGAGCTAAGTTAACTTGCAGAGAGACCAAGTTTATTTGGGGTTCAAGTTCATTATTGAGGTCGAATTCATTTTACTGAAGCCGAGATATCATTGCAAAGGTCGAGACCTTGTCCTCATTGGGTAGAATATTGTTATGGTCTTGAGGGCCTAATTTGTCGTAACCAAGGACCCATGAGTTGCTAGGTTAATTATCATTTTTTCAGAGAAGAGTTCCATGTTGTAAACGCTCCCTTGTATGACAATTCCTGTGGTGAATTCAATAAAGTTCTGATTTTCCCCATGGGCGCTTGCGCACCCCTCTGTAGTGCTTTGCAGTGTGGGAATCCGCATGTCTCTCTCTTTTCGCGACTTTGGCAGTGAAGCGACAGTTTCCTGAGTGCGGGAACACCTATCACTGTCATCTTCTATTTTTCTCTTGCATTCCGAGGAACTCTGAGAGTTCGGCTCCTCTGGGGGAGAATTGAGAGTTTCGGATTCCATGCTCAACCATCGTCTAAGGCTGGGAAGCCTTTCCAAAAAAAAAAAATTGTTGAAATCGTGTGAACTAATTACTGCTTGCACCATATCATTAGTTTCATACTTTCTGCCGCTGCCCTCTTCAATTGCGCCGTGGTTCCATTTGATCTGGGCCTCATCCTCCTCTCTTGTAGTACTCTTCGCTTCATGGTGGGATACTTTATCATAATGACCTGAACTCATGAAAGACGCCGCCGAATCTTCATCAGACTGGACTTCTCCGACAATGCGAGCCCATACATTTTCTAGAAGCCTCTCTGGCTGGCGAACCTGCTGCTGTTGCCCCATCACATGACTCTGGTACAAGCGCAATCCATCTTCGTTTTATTAACTTATTACGCACAAATAGCACGTCAGTGGCCTTTCCGGAATCTGATGGCCTTTCGGAATAGCGTGCCAAGACTGAAGAAGGTCCTATGATATGGGTTGAGCTAGTATTCATGTGATTGAGTGGTAGAGAGTGTGCAAAATATTCAGAATAATCACTTGTCCTAGGAAGCTGCTTAACAAGGTTCCAATGCTTGTCTTGGAGTGCTTTGAAGCACAGCCTTTGTTGACTTCCTTTATGGTTGAGCATGCGGTAGATTGAACTCGAGACATACATGGATGCATTTTCACAAACTACCACATGTCCGAGGACCTTTCTTACACCATCATAGCAATTGGCTGGAATAGCACCACCATGGAGCAGCTGCATAGTCGTGTGACGAGCTTTTCAATTTCATAGGCTGTTGGAATTCAGGATCTGAGCTGTTGGTGGGCATTATTGGCTTATCAATGTTTTATCTGCATTAATCACAATTTCTCCATCTGGTAGATTCATCTGGTTTTGTATCACAATCCAGATTCACAGTTATTATTGGAGTTTATGGAGACTTGTATGAGTGCTTCTGTTAGTGGTACTGAGATTCGGTTATTATGCAACAATTAAAATTTAATATTACAGATATTCAGTCCTGCTCAAGCCTGTTATGGCTCGTATTTTTTATGCTAAAGGTTTCCCCATTTTAATGTGAAGTGCATTGGAACTTGGTGCAGCCGATAGCTAATTGTCTTACAAACCATACGACTGAAAGAAGCAAATAAGATTTTTGCAATAGCAATCATTATCAATTTTCATTCTTTTTTCTTTAAGGAGGCTGTGGACAGAGTAGTTTATTTCCTATAGAAATCAGTTGGATCACAAATCATAGGTTTTTTAAAGAATACACCTACAGCAGGCCATGAACCCACTGAAAGCAGTGTAATTCTTGTTTGAATATTGTGAAAATATTGACAGTGGGTGAAATGTCTTAAGATGAAAATTTGATCAGCATTATGAAGTGAATTTGAAGCAATTTTGAAGACATTTTTTGGCAGTCATTCTAGGAGCAGTTTCTTGTAGAGATTTTGGAGCAGTTTCTTGTAGAGATTTTGCATGATTTCCATAACAACCAGATGCTCTGAAGTTTGAAGTTGAGGACATCACTCATCTTCACATTTATATATTTTTTTGCATTGGTCCTGCTCCATCAACCACTTTCGCGACATTGTTGCCACTTGACAAGCCCTTACAAGATCTTGTAGTAAGAGTACAATATTATTTTTCTATTGATGTTGCCTCAGTTGTGTTTTTTAAGTGACATTAAAGAAAAATGGCCAGACTTGAAGATGCATTAAAGTTATTGAATATCCTCATTCATTCCACTGTTGATGAGATGGTCAAAGTTAACAAAGAAACTCTCTTTGACATCCAAACCTCTCTGCAAACTGCACATGAGAATATTGAGTTTTTGCGGCTTGAGACAAAGCTGCAGCAAGAAGAACTACAGCAATGGAGTCATCTTTCTGAACCTGTTTCTGTTCAGAAGATTGAAACAGACTCCCATAAACAGCAAGTCAATAATGTTCCTGTTCATTCAAATAAAACAGCAGTTGTACATGCAGATGCAGAAACTCAGTCTGCACTTCCCAAGCCCATCATCAGACCTTGGGAACAGCTTGTCCACAACAAGCACAGAACTGGTCTTGGATATGACAAGGACTTGTCCTTTCATATTCCAGACTACTCAAAACCCATTCAGTTTTAGAGTTCTGGTTTCATTAATGACAGTTCACCTGCTCCTCATGATAGCTCAGCGTCAGCTGTTCCAGACTCTGCCCCTCTTCCACAGCAGCAACAACAACAACAGATCGTGAAATGCCAACACTGTGATCG